>JAJTWR010000272.1:450000-512500 GCA_021613335.1 Whitmania pigra | reverse complement strand
CCCAGCACTCTTAGACAATTCCTAACTGCTGGCAAAACAAACCGACTGATCGTACGTCATGAGGTTGAATAGCCAGTGACATCACATCTTCGAGTTTCTAGCGCCAATTTCTTCCAGGCGCAGTTTTCTCGGTGGCGCCGTTTTTCGGCTGGATTCGGAAGCCTAGGATTATTCCTAGTAAACCACGCAGAGAAATGCATAATTTCCTCCTCCGGGATTTTAATGCGAGACTCCGGGATTCCATAATGGATTTGCATCTTTATGATGGCCGACAATTCCCTTGGAAGATGTGGAAAAGATCACCATCACGACTATAACCGTAATCATAATCATAATCGTAATCATCACAGTCAACATCATCATCATCATGAGTGATTGAAAGAAAATGTCCGAGACTAAGATTGATATGTCGCATAATGGAGAATATTGTGCTTCTTATTATTGTTGTTATTATTTTTTTTTAATAATTAATGGAAAATATTTGCATTTGTTTAAATTTAAGTTCGTCACACATTTCATCCAAAAACGAATGTCATCCTCGCATCCAAGAGAAGGTAATATTCTCAGAAACATTAAAAATTATTTTATAAATAATTTATTATAATTTTTAAAATAATTTTTTATTATAATATTTTATTGCATTATTTATGTCATATTATATTATATTTATATATTTTAATATATTTTTATTTTATTACATTATATTTACATTTTCATATTATATTATTATGCTGACGACGATGATGACTGTTTATTTGCCGTGTCAATTGAGGCGATCTGAATCGACATGACTTGTCGTCAACAACAACAACATCTGGAAATATCTCATCCGATACAAAACTACGCAGAGATTTTATTTTTTTTTTTTATAAATCATTCGTAAATTTATTTATTTTTGTTCTGTGGAGATTATTTAAAATTGAATTCAGGCTTAATAGTGTTGCTGTTGTTGTTCAGTTGTTGGGGATTCGAAACTCTCCACAGATTCATTCCACCAATCCACCAATCCCCCCAGAAAAAACTTTTCCTCAAGGACATCATTTCAGCTTTCACCATGAGGGTGAATTGGCAATAAATAAATGCAGATAAATAATTTATTCAGTAACACATGACACAATCGTGTGAAATACTGTCGAATCAAAGTTGTGAATCTCACAACTTAAGAAGTTGACTTTTTTGTTTGCGTCTAAAGTCTACAAGCCACAACCACACCATCCCCCCTACCACCATCCCCCTACCACCATCCCCCCTACCCCCCAAAAAAAAACAAAAAAAAAGATTTTCCACTGAGTTTCAATTTCGTTTTCGTCGTCGTCATAGTTGTTGTTGTTGTCGTTGCTATTATTGTTATTCCCTAAATTGCACAACATGTTGCCAAATGTTCTTCAATGTCTTCGATGCCAATTCTCCCACTTCTGTGCTAATTCTGACACTTTCCCAACCCCGGTAACAATGCACTCGTCTGCTCAATTCTCAGTATTAACTAGCAAATGTTCTGCCACGATTTATGCAAATTTTTGCAAACATATGTTTGTAAAGTTTTTGGTCGATATTATGCTTCTATTTTTTATCATTGTTTAATTAATGCAGATTTAATTTAAAACAATATTTTTTTTCTTGGTATATTTTTTTAAACCATTGACCGCTCAAGTCTCAAGTAACTGGAATTATGACTTTATTATGACTTATTATTTATAATTATTATTTATTAATTACTTATTATGACTGAAATTAATTGTAATTAGTGATTATCAGACGTTAAGAAGACAAATAAATCATTTAGTTGATTCAATTCGATTCAATTAAGCAGAATAAATATTTTAAAACTCAAATGAGCATGTTAAGTAATTTTGAGTCCAATTGAATAAGTTATTAATGCGATTTCAACCAATTTGGAGTCTTTCGTGCGCATCCGAATTTTTATTAAAGTCCAGAAAATAAGGCATTAAAACTATTCCGTTTGAAGATTCAATAATGTTCAATCAATGTACATTCAATAAATCAGTCATTGCTAATCAGTCAGTCATTCAATCAATGTCAATCAATGTTCAATCAATAACAATCAAGATCCAATCAAAACGGCAAATTGGAACTGAAAGAGTTGAATTTAAATTTCTGGCAAAAGAACTTGTTAACGATTTAACTTTAATTTATTTACTTATTTTATGTAAATAATATATTTATTAAATATTTTTCGGAAATAAGTGCAACGACGTAGACCTAAATAAACTTGCATTATTATTATTATTATTAAAATTATTACGATTATTACTATGATTTTTTATTGGTTTAATAATATTATTAATAAACAATTAATAATTACACAACGTAATTAGCAGTCATTAAGAACACAAACAACAATAATTGTAAGAGTGCTTTGAAAAAAAAATTATTTGAATTCTTGGCTCCTAAAAATAGAATGTACAATAATATTCATGTAGCCAGGAATTTCCGTTCGGGTCATGAGAAACTTTCATTTCCTTAAAAACTTGTTTTGAATTTCATGATTTGAAAATTGAAATTGAACGATTTCATTGTTAACAAGTTTAATTCCATAATAATAATAATGATAATAATGATGTTAATGTTAATGATAATAATAACAATAATGGTAATAATGATGTTAATGATAATGATAATTATAATAATGGTAATAATGATGTTAATGATAATGATAATGATAATAATAATGATAATAATGGTAATAATGATGACAATAATGATGTTAATGATAATGATAATGATAATTATAATAATAATGATAATATTCAACTGTTCTCTAAAATGATTTTTAATAGAAACTGTTAGCAATGGTGCCTCAGCCAATCTCCACCGTTGGAAGTTTCATTGGAAATTATCATTGATAAGCAATCTAAGATTTCTTGATTCTTTCGTTTTTATGCTAAAAAAAATAAATAAAAATTAAATGAAATAACAAAAAAATAACTGCAACCAATGAAAGTCCTGCTAAAATGGGAAAGTTCTCGTCACGTACTGAAGATCGGATAATATTATTGTCATTTTATCGTCGAAATCTTTTTTATTATTCATTCCTTATCCTTAATATTAATTAAATTAATCAATTAATCAATTAGGAGATGCAATTAATTATTTTTTATTATTCATTCCTTATCCTTAGTATTAATTAAATTAATCAATTAATCAATTAGGAGATGCAATTAATCAATTAATCAATTAATTAATTAATTTCTAGTCCACATGCATCTATTAATAAACATGAATCTTTAAAAAGAGCATGAACGTGAAACAGAAATCACGACATTGGAGCAAATGAATGAGACTTTCGGCCAATTTAACTTCATCACGTCCTGTCGACAACCTCACGACTCGAGTGCATAAAATGAAGCACAGATCAATTCTCTTCCTCTGTGGGTATGCAGTAGAAAATCCAAACACTTCTGAAAGACTTCCTATATTTCGCGAGGATCCTGATCCGGATAATATTAGATTATAGAAAATAATAACAAAAAAAAATTAAAAAAGAAACTAAATTATTAAGATTAATTATAAATATTAATAATACTTTAATTAATTATTAATAATAATTTAAGGATGCATGACTAAGCGATCCTTTATTAGCTTTAAATCGACAGTCCGATATTTTTGTATTGAAGAATTCATCCACTTATTTCATTCAAATGTCCTGTTTACTTGAACCATATCTAGGTCTTATGAATCGCTAAGTTGGCGCTAGGATAGTTCGAATTATAAACAGCTAATAACAATGACCATCCGTAGCAGTTGGTTGCGATAAAAGTCAAGAACTGAGAGCATGTCATGGCCAAAATACCGAAATCTGGTTCATAGATGTCATTCCCCTGGGAATTCCTCTTCATCTTTTACAGGTGTCTGACAAGTCCCCAATTTGTCCTTGCTGACTCTTGTGCAGTAAACAAGATTGAAGTTGGATAGCTATGGCTAAGGCAAACCTTATTTTAGCATTTGATTGTTTGACTCAAAATGAATGCAAGCTTTGCTCGAACATAAACCACGTCCTACTCGTCTGCTTGCAACAATAAATTCATACGTTTTTAGACATTTTGAATATCAGCTTGCGCCGAAAACTTGACTAGGCAATAAACTTATTTGTAATTTTCCATTCTATATTTCCATAGAATTCATAAAATATTTTATTCGCATCTTGGAAGCATTTTCTCCCAAGAGAGCAGAGACAGCTGACGCTTGAACTGAGCGCCATTTACTTTATGGCCTTTATTAGTTCGGGTGCAAATATTGAGTACACTGAGGTGTTGGAACATGGAACAAAAATGGATGAGTGGTTATCGATTTTCCGTCTCAAGGCAGCCGGAAAATAAAAGTTCTGATCAAACCTTCTCAGAGATTTCTTTATTTCTGACAACATTACGAAAATTTTACCGAAAATCCTTCTGCAAACGACTGGAGAGTCGTAATTCTTAAAATGTGCCGAATTAAAAATGTAAGAGTCACTTTTAAGTCATTTAGCGAAGTCATCTGCTGGATGGCGGACGTTGTAAAAACTAACTTTAAAACAAATTTATTTACGGCGATTTTAAAATTTTTAATTTTTTTTACTTACTAACTTTAAAATTGTGCGGCTAAAATTTAACTGAAAATTTAAGGTTCAGTGACGAAATTGACAAGGGTAGTTTGATCTCTGGTTCCATTGTGTTCCCCCTCCTTGCGAATATTCGTGAATTATGTAGAGGCACCGGTGAGATATTTGAGACCCAATCTTGGAAGCGGAAAAATGAATTTAAATAACTGAATTTATTTTCACAAATCGGAACATCGCTATCAAATTCGGCCTCGGGGCGTAAACAGTCTAAAATACTAAGCCGCCGTCTTTTCAAATGCTGTTTATACCTTCAAAATGAAATACAAGGCGATTGCAATTGCTTATGGCTTTCTGTTTCTGACGTTTGGAATTGTTCTGTTCTCAGATGTCGATTTAGATGTTAAACTGCGACTCTTGAGGTTCTTTTTGTTAATTGTCGTGGAGACAGTTTTCGTTCTTTCCGTTTTGTTGCTGTGGAAAATTAACCGCGGAGCAGGTGTGTTTCGGTTGACGTTGACTTCAGGATCAGTCATTCCAGCTTATACCTTTGCTTTTGCTAGTGTCGTCGTACTGTTTATGTCAAACTTTAGCATATTTGTTTTTAATTTCTTTTACACAGCAGATGTTCCTAATCTTAATAAGTTCTCATTTTTCTGTCTTGGCGTTTATTTCCAATGTTTTATTTATCAAATCTTTCTCACTGGCATCTGTCGATCTATCCTAATCGTCCTCAATTATGCAAAGGCCATCGACGACTATAAGCGTTTGTCAGCCAAGGTGCAGTCTTTGATATTTTATTTCACTGCAATCCTCTCCTTCATTTTGGGTCTGTGCGGTTTCGTGAACGCGAGCATGCCGCCTGCCGTCGTCCACGTCGACGTGAAGTTGAAGAACTTTCCCAGCTCCATGGACGACTTCAAGATCCTGATGATCACGGACGTCCACTTCGGAATGACGGTCACCGAAGAGCACACGAAACGAATCATGTCTCAAATAGAAAACTTGAATTACGGTATGCTGTTTGTTTTTTTTTTTCGATTGCAATTTCGTCGGCCGATCGCGACGCGAACGACGAGGAGCTGTTTTGGACTGTGAAATACATTATTGTAAATATATTACTTCATAATTATTGTTGACGAGCTGTTTTCCAACTTCCAGACTTGTTGGCAGTCATAGGCGACCTCACGGACATTCCCGTCCTCAATGCCCAAACGATGGCGAGACCTTTCGCAGACTTGAAGCCCAAACATGGGAAGTACTTTGTGACAGGTATCGGTCGAAGAATTATTCGATGGTTATAACGCTTCATTGTTTCACTGCATCTTATCGTACTTCATTTTGAAAGAATAAATTCATTTGCCTCAAATGCATGTCTTAAAATATTATCCATGATGACTAGTTGGTAGATATATATAATATGTAATCAATGTGTATATAATTATATAAATTTCTTTTGCTTTTGAAAGGATGTTTTGAACATTTTTAAAAATGTTTTAAATTTAACATTTTATCGTTGAAAGTCAAATGTCACAACCATTAAAAACATCACCAAGGCAACCACGAATATTACACCGGAGACGTGGACGAATGGTTAAACTTCCTCAAAAAGGAACTCGGTTTCCGGATCCTCCACAACGAACACATTGCCATCGTCGAAGGCAACCAGTACTTCTACCTTGCCGGCGTCGACGACTTAGAGGCTGGTTTGTACAGGTGAGTTGAAATGTCATTCGTGACTGCATGCAGGTGTGATGAGATGCTGGACTTGTTTTTGCTGTGGAGATGCAAATATTGTGATTTAAAAATTAGGGATTCTTTGTATTGCACAGTCCATGGATCTATTATTGATGTTGTGGTATTGATGTGGGTATTTTGAAGGAATTTCAAGTTTCACAGACACCGATCATACCCAAACGACGACTTATTAATATTTATCAATCCTTGGCCATTCTTTAGCTCAAATTGATAAATTAATTTGAATCATAAGCATACTTATAGTCCTGAATGAGATAGTTCCAACAACCAACATGTTTTTATCTGTCTTGAAACAACCATGCACCATCCTTTTCCATCCGATAGATTGAAGGACCACGGGATGAATGTGGAAGAAGCATTGGAAGGTTGTAATTGGAACCATTCTGTTATCCTATTGGCCCATCAGCCCAGGGCTGCCAAGGAAGCCCTCGACAACCACCAAGGTTTGGGGCTCGTGTTGTCGGGTACGTGCGACTTTAAACATTTGAATTTTTGTAATTTTATTATTATTATTAGTAATTATCATAACCATTATTGTAACAGTTTTAGTCACTCCATTTGTTTTGATGCATCATCAGAAACAACCAAACCATGTTGTTCTTTCAGTGGCATTTCTAGCAAAATCACCTTAATATTATCACATCATAATTATCATTATCTAATTATCATTATCACATCATAATTATCACTATTACATCATGACATCATTATCACATCATAATTATCACTATTACATCATGACATCATTATCACATCATAATTATCACTACCACATCATAACATCATTATCACATCATAATTATCACTATAACATCATAATTATCACTACCACATCATAACATCATGCTTCTCCCCGAAGGTCACACCCACGGCGGTCAGATGATACCCATGAAGTTCTTGATCTACCTGACGAATCCTTTCTTCTCTGGCCTCTACTCGTACAAGCAGGGTCAGGTGTACGTGAGCCAGGGTGCCATGTACTGGGGAATCCCCATGCGGCTGTTCAGTCAGTCAGAAATCAACGTGGTCCACTTGTTTAGGGAGTGATGAGAGGACGGTGTGCGACGATGCGAGAAATACGAGGTGTAAAATATAGTTTGCTTCAGTTTTTGTAAATCGTTTTTTATTAGGTTTTCATTTTCTTAGTTTTATTTGAATTTATTTCATAAATTACACCGCTTTTCGTATTTTATTTAAAGCGTGTGCAATTTATATTATTTATTTATTTGTTAATATATCATTTACTAATAATTATTAATACATTAGTTATGGTTGCATTAAATATTTATTTTTGTCTCTGTCGTTGTTCTCCACGATTTGATTTCGATGTTCATCAATTCTCGAATTATTAGTTGATTGTTTGTCGCTCGGTTTAAGTTTTCTGAAATGGTTTAAATCCTCACACGCGCACTGACATGTGTGTCGGTTGTTACGATATCAATTTCTTTCCCAGCAACACGAACATTATACTTTCAGTGGAATATTTAATAACAATTGTCAACTGAAGCTTGCACTGATGAAATTTGATTAGCGATATATTCACATTGTAAATATTTCTGATAGTTACACCATTGTCAACGTTAGCGTAAGATCGCACTACAAACTTATCTCTAGCAACTCCAAAACCTCATTGTTGATTCTGTATGCAGGTGCTTAAATCGTTAAACTTTTTAAGCGCTATTTTTCCGACAGACGCCCTTGGCAGCACGAATTTGATACTTTAGCAGACGAAAAATATTGTAGATGTTCATCTTCAGGAATCCAGTACGTAGAAATTCCTCTGGTAACAATTAGTCAAATCGCCGGGAAAAAATTAGTGGTAGATCGGACAACGTAAGACTACGTAAAACTCGAAATGGATTCATTCATGGCTTCAGTGTTCGCTGCGTGCAACGTCCGCTTTTTAAAAGTCTCTTTTTTGTGATTCATAGCTTTGAAAAAATGAATTTTGAAAATGGGATATAAAATCGGATTTAATTAGAGAAAGACATAAATCTTGCGTCCTTTGATTAAAGATTTTTTAAGTTCAAAAGCTAATCATCTGACCTTCATGTTCCATTTGAATTGTCTTGTGGGAGACAGCCTTATTTTTTACATCTTTGGTCTTAATACCTTTCTAATATCATTATTAACTAGTTTAGAATATTATTATTATTATTATTATTATTATTATTATTATTATTATTATTATTAGTGCAGAAGTATAAATCAGGTCTGCAGTACGCAGGTTCGGATCTGAACATACCGCAATGCATTAGTGTGTGTTGGTTTACAAAAAAAAAATAAATATTTTTCCTTAACGGCATTTGCTGCTATGCGGTGCAGGAATGTAATTCAATCGCAGTTGTGTGCAAGAATGCTGTCTTTCTTTTCAGATCCATTCTTTAAGCTCGTCTTCCGCTACAATTGCGATCAACCCATCTGAATCATTGATCCATATTTTGCGGCCAATGGAAATCTTCCAGATTTTCTTTTTCTTCACGATAAAATTATCAAAAAGTTGGAGTAGTTCTGAGATTTGAAATCAGCTGACTTTAGTTCTCAACTAAACGTGATTGGCCGTCAGCTGCGCACTCTCCTCCGTCAGTATAAATAGCAACTCCCAGTCGGCAAGGAAATGGAACAGCTTGCTAATTTTAAATCCAGGCGATTCGTTCTTATAGCGGGAAGGTGGATGAAAATCTTAACAATTCCGGGCTGCGATAAGTTTCTTTCACTGGGTTTGATTTCGTGGTAGATTTAAACACTGTTTCTTTTGAAAGCAAATTTCGAGATTTTGATCAAATTAAGATTTCAGGAGTCGTCTCTAATATTTCAAGGTCGTATTTATTGTTTAATAATTTCTGTTTCGGGCGACTTCATATGATGTATATTTAGCTAATCAGAGTTATTGATCCAAATAGACATGACTTTAGCCATATAATAATAATAATAATAATTACTAGGCATTGAATAGTTCAGTTGTCAATTCTGCCTACAAATCTCCAAAGCGCATATTAGTCTTGCATGCTTTATAAAACTGTAAGCAAATTTTCAATATTGAAATATGCTGTAACACAAACAGTAATTGATATTCACAGGCAGCTTATATAAACACCTACACCATTTTCAATTGGAACAAGCATGGAACGCTACCCAGAGGATAGCTATTATCTCCAGTGCATGAAGACGATACTCGATGCCTACCCACAGCACAGTCCGCCCGTTCATCCAACCAAACTGACGGATAAACTTTACATCGGAAACCAGGACAACGCCGATGACGTCACTCTGCTTTCCAGTCTCGAAATAACGCACGTTCTCAACTGCGCCGGGACGAGAAACTTCGATCTGACCCGCTCACCTTACCCCCCTAGTTCGGGCATCAGTGGGTTCTTAATGATCCCTGCCCAGGATTACGACGAGTTCAACATCATGCAGTATTTCGACGACGCCATCGGATTTCTCGACGGCGCCATTTTGAGCGGAAGGAAGGCCTTCGTCCACTGCAGCATCGGGGTCAATAGAAGCGGTGCCATAGTTGCTGCCTACCTTATGATCAGTCAGAGGAAGCGTTTGATGGACGTCATAGTCGAACTAAAAGCCAAGCGACTTTTGATTCTTTGCAACATGGGTTTCCGAAAGCAGCTCGTTCAGTTCGCTCGTGCCAACAATTTACTCGATCGTGTGGACATGAGCGGCCCGAAACCTCGGCAATTTCGAATCGAAGCTTCAGACACGGAGCAAGGCAAAGATTCCAAAGGAGAAGAAGATCGGGTAAATAAGGCTTCACAAAATGGTATCAAAGAGACGAACGGTGAGAACGTGGCAGAAGATCTCCAGAAAGATGAGGTTGAAGACAAACAAACTCCAACTGTTTCTGATTCAATTGAAAAAAGAATCGAACAAAATCAAGCCGAAGAAAGCAAACCAGCCGAACCACAAGCAAAGAAATACGTCTACAGGACAAGACATTACGCTTCGGGAACCGTCAAGCCAAAGTACGTCTCCTCTGATGACAAAGCTTCGGGCAGAAGCTTCAAGGACGTAGACTCCAACATCCTCGTAAAACTATTGAATGAAAGTTATGACAAATACAAACAATCAACTAAGCTGAAGGACTACAAGACCCCCGTCGAAATCAAGAGTTCACCGCCCTCGACCCTGTTACTCGTCTCTCGCCAGCATAACTTTGCCAAGAAGTCAGCAGAGAAAGAGCTGGCTAGGGAGGTGGAGGACTTTCTGACGTCGGACAAAATGAAAACAAGACCCGACGCCGATAGCTTGTTGGGAGGAATAATCAGCAAGAAGGACGAAAGACTCATCTGGGGAAAAGGAAACTTGGAGGACAATCCTGAATATCAGCTGTTCAGAAACAACCTCGAAAAACCCCAAACGTTCTCTAATTCTCTTCACAGTCAGGCTCCTGTGCGCTCCGAGGTATCAAATAAAACGAGACCTTTGGAACACCTGCTCAAGAAGTACCAGGAAACCACGAGCAACGAACTATTGCAAGACCTCAGAGATCTTGCCGAAGAGTCCGGCAAAAGAAGACCGAGAATCGCCCGGGAACGGCAGCCCCACAAATCCAAGGAGTACCGGGCTGTCGATCAAAAAGTGTCCGACTACTTGCAGAAATCAAAACATCTCGTCCTCCCTTCGACCGCAAGGAATTCACCCTTGGAAGTTTCGAAGAGAGTTTCTTCTGCTGTTTCACCGACCACCATCAAACCCATCTCGTTTTACAGGCTGCAAGTCCTAAACGAGAAAAAGACCAGGGACCCAGAACTCCAGCAGGCTGCCAATGAATACCTTTCCGCTGTCAAGGATCAGGTCAACGTCGGCGAATCATCGGGCTCGGCAACCAGGCCGCATCGACACCCGCTCTCGAGTTATGGCGGCCGGTACCCCGACAGAAACGCTTAAGGATGTGAAATCATGCTCCGATGTTTAATAAATACAAAATACATGCAAAAATCCTACTCAAATAGTTTGAATGTTGTTGTCATCGTACAAATTTTTGTCACGACCTTCTTAGGGAGATGAAGTACAAAAGGTCCTCGCAAGACTTCAAATCTTCTTCGAGTTGTTTGATTTTTATTTCTTTCACGGAGGCCTTAGAAACTTTGCTGCCAACGTTTACTTGTTTTCTTTCGGAACCACAATCATCATCGCTCCCCTCTTCGTCGCACACTTCGTTTGAACCGCACTCGTCTTCGTCGTTCTCGGTCACGCCCGATTCGCCCCTGGTGACTACGACAAAATGCTTTTTTCCGACGGCTTTGCTTATCTCTGAGATCTTTGTGTTGAACATCTTCTCGTTGACAAAAAGATTGCATCCGTCCTTGATCATCTGGACGAGAATGCGAGCGATGTTGCGCGAATCGGATATGCCCGAGTGGGCGCGACCCTCGAACTCCATGTTCATTCCTTCGAGCATGTTATTGAGGGAAACCCTGGTTTTCCCGTACGCATTACAGTAGCACTTCCGGATGTTGATCCACCTGTGTGACCACTTTGGCAGCTCGATCTTACTGATATGACACTGCAGGTATATGAACCGACTCATGTCCCAGGGTCTGGAAAAACAGATGGCAGAAGTTTTCAACAAACAAATTACCCAAGATAAATAAATTGAAAATGTCAAATACAGAGTAATATCTACCCATCTGTTACGATGGCATATTTTGTCTTTTTTGAACCCAGATTGTGACTGCTAAGCCATTCTTCAAATTTTTTGAGAACCTCTGGAAAAGTTGGCGAGGAGTCGACAGTGGCCTGAATCAAAAATCCATCATAAAACCATATCTTAAGCTAAAATTGTAACTTTAATTCAGCTTGCTTGCCTGTGTTATTCCTGTTAGCCTCGTACAAAAATCTGACAGCTCCTTATTGAGGCATGGTCTGACATAAGAATGAAATTCATCAACCTGAATTCACAAATGAGGTCCATTAGAATTTATTCAGCTTGAAACCAAAGTCTGACTCATTGACTCACAACTTTCTGTTTTGAAGCATCGACAAGTATGGCAGGAAATTCGATTATCTCATGAGGATAGGAGTGCTTATGCTCTTCACAGGTTGCTTCAAAATCAATTACCACAAAGTACTCATAAGAGTAGTCACTTTTGTAACCTTTCTGTCCATTTAGGGACTGAATGAGTCTCCTTTTGTGAAAAGCCTTCAGCCTCTTCATCAAGACATTCTTAACGCCACTGCAACATAATTCTATATTATCAATCCTAATCCGTTATTTAAACAACGTATACAGCAACAAAAAATACATTTTAAGCCAGCAACGGAATACTACCTTGTGTTCAGCTTGAAAAGTTCAAGTTGTTCAACGAGCTTGTTTTTGGACATGTCATTAATTTTCCCATTGATGTATGAAAGTTGTTTGTAGGCAGGATCACTACATGTCGTCCTTTGACTATTTTCTGCCATCTACGCGAAATAATTACAATAAATTTCGTACATTACGGTGATATGTTAAAACTATATCGATAAATATAAATAAAAAACCCACTAGTTTCGTACGCGCGGTGAGAAAAGGTAAATAAATGCAACAGCATGGTGAGAAGAAAACAATGCTAAAATATCTCGTTATTGATATTAATTTATTAATATTAATTTAATTAGTAATACAACTTTTTGGGTTGAAATAGAAACTATTGTTTTTTTTATAACTTTTAGTGTAAATCTTACATATTGGAAGCGCTTAATTGTACACTAAAAGATTTGAGATAAAATGAGGAAATGGAATTTTTCAAAAACTTCACCATTTAATAGTCGTTTTAATTCTAATATCCAAATTTACTTAGGTGTACCTTACCAGCAATACAAAATATCATAAACCAAATAAAGTTTTAAATTAAATTAATATCACGATAATAATTGCTGAACTTAATTCATTACTAAACATGTCCTCGTAGACTGATTAAAACTATTAACTTCACTGGTTCACAAAAAGATGCCGACTCATTAACTTCGAATCATGTGCAACCTCTATACGATCTCATGCTACCTATATGACTACTGAATATTTTAAAAATTTTCTTATCAAATACCATAAAATGATTTAATTCATTATCTTTGCCATCCGCTTTATAAAACAAATATACAATTATAAAATTCTTTCTCAATTCGAGAACTAAATAACGTATGCTGTTGTTAAACGGAAGAATAGCAACAGCCCCATGATCCACTTGGTCTGGTACTTTGCCAACTTTCAAAAAACCAGGCAACAAAACATAAATAAATAAATATTGACAATGTGCATAAATAAGATGTCACAGTTGTATTTTAATGATACTGTCATTATAACTCTGAAATGATTCAATACTTGGCAATTTAAAAAAATCACATGTTTTAACAACAATAATGTTATTATTATTTTCTATGCAAAAATCTCTCATTCAGGGACCCTGTGACAAACTTGTTTACTAATCGCAAGAATTACTAAAAGTGCAATCAATATTAACAAACTTGTACGATAAGTTATAAATTAAAATAATTGTATTAAATATATTTAACAAATATGACAAGTTTGAAGTTATAAAATTTAAAACTTAATTTTGTTTGTTTGTTAAATAATATAAAATATGTTGCCATGGAAATGAATGTTCACTTTCTCGAAGTAATTTAAGGGTGGTTTGTTTTGAGACTAATGTATTAAACTTATAATAGAAATGGATAACAGGTTGAGGGAGGATGTTCACACCTTGAAAAAAAGCAAAGGTTTGGACTAAAAAATTTTATGTAGCCTGAACTGAGCGTTAGAACCAATTAGATATTTTCTTGCAGACGAGCTGCTCTTACACAAAATTTATCGAGAAATTAGTTGTTTGTTAAAGCAAAATTTATATGGCGCTCCGAAGCAATTTGAGAGAGATATCATAGTCTTGTGTGCAGAAGAAGCTGTAAAGGTTGTTCGTGAAGTTAAACTAAGCGTCATCAAGTTTAAATATATTCGAATTGCCCGCAGCTAAAACTGAACGATGTCTCCAATAATTGTCTGGACATGTTTTTTAAAACTTCGCCGCCGGAAGATACATGGATGTGCAGGGCAATATTGTGCAAAGTTAAGCTTCTGTCCGAGAATAATGACCTCACTCTGGTGAAACTTTAATTGTTAATTTCCTTTGTTTTTCAGTGTAGAGTTTTAATTTTTAATCAATTCTGAAATAATTTGATGGTGGATGGAATGTAATGGTGTCGATGTATTCTTCATGAAATGATTTTTATTTGACTAATTTTTTGACCAGTCTTTGAATATAATCTCAGGAATCTTATGAAAATGTCTCATCGTGGGTGATAAAATTTTTTGGCATAATAACAAGCAAACCAAGGTATTTGCTGAACATTTTTATATTTATCTAGTAATATCTTCCAATTGGCTTTTAGTAAAAGTTAATTGTTCTTAATAATTTCTACTTATGGTTACAAACTATACAAGTTATTGTAATAGAACAACATTATTATGTAATATTTATTTATTTATTTAGAGCAACGACATGCAACATTTCAGATTGCATTCTCACGGTCTGGAAATGTGTTTCCTTCTTTTGTGTTGCTCTCAGTCGTTCATGAGGGGCGGACTTTACAGACACCTGGAGAAGAGCCTCAGGACCGTGGTTGACTTTTTCGAGGTCGTCCAAAACCCTGACCTGACCTGGAAAGCTGCCATTCACATGTGCTTGTTTTGAATTTTTTAGCACTTGAAAATTACTTAATCGATGATGATTATTGGTAATGTAGAGTTGTCGATTGCACTAAATCAGTTAACAAAGTCGCCTTTGTAACGTGCATTCTAAACGCAATGGATTTAAAAACCGACCAGGCACTACATAAACTCCTTGCTCGATGACGAAACGAGGAGCAACGAAGCAGACGACTTTCTCATCAAAAGTTTTCCACTCATAACAGAGAATGCCATTGAGCACAGACTCCGTCTCATGATGCTTGCTGTTTGTCATTACAATTCTAATTCATTACATAATTTATTGGTCTATTAGTTATTTCATTAATTGTCTTCTCTAATAAATTTACGTACCCTGATGTGATTAGTTGTTCTCGTCGTGAAATAAAACCGACAGATTGACAGAAAACTCGACGAAAATTTGTCCGATGTTTTGGAGTTGCAGCCCGAACTGGGAATCCTCCACAGAATCTGCCTTTATAGGAGGTGTTAAGATAATGTCATCATTATTTTTGAGAACAACAATAATTTTATGATCACTTCTTAATGATTGATAATTTTTATTCATTTGCAAATAAAGTGTTTTTACATCTTCCAGAGCAACAGACAAAGAGTCATTGTCTTATGGATTGGAGGATTTGTTCAGAGATTCCTTGGAACTCATGCCAGCGGAGAGGAAACACATGATTGAGACAAATAGGTTCTTTATCACAATCGATAATTAACCTTGCTAATGTTGCAATTGTTCATTCATCATTAATTAATTAATTATTAATCTTTTACTCAATTAATTGTAATCTTTTACTCAGTTAATTAAAATCTTTTACTCAGTTCTTAATTAATTAATTAATTCGTTCATTCTTTTAATTACACCCACCCTGTCACGAATTGTGCATCACAGACAGACGTTCATTCATTCATTCACTTCCAAGGACTTACCTGCTCGTGAACTTGTGCATGTTGTCGTTGGAGGAGAAGGAGACGAAGATCAGCAGAGGATGCATTTCGAGACTTCGAGACAGTCCGCTCTTTGAGATGGTTCGAGTTTGATGAGTCGTTGTTGTTGGTGTTTTGCAACTGTTGCTACTGTTGTTGATGTTTTGCAACTGTTGCTACTGTTGTCATCGTCGATGTTTTGCTACTATTGTTGTTGATAGTTTGCAACTGTTTTGCTACTGTTGGTGTTGTTCAACATCAAATCGCAACAAGAATGATAATACTATTTCTGTCATATAAGTCTAACTTGATACAGTAATGACAACAAAAACAGCAATGGTAATAATGGTTATAATAATGATAATAATAATAATAATAATAATAATAATAATAATAATAATAATAATAATAATAATAATAATAATAATAATAATAATAATAATAATAATAATAGTAACAGTATATATAATAATATTATTAACAATAACAATAATGATGGTAATGATGATATTTTGTTTTCATCAAAACTTCAGGAAGAGGAGTTCAGGTTAAAGGTTGAACTGTTTGACCTCGAGTGGAAGTTCCAAGAATTGGAAGTCAAAGGTCGCGTACTTTCGAAAACATCAGTGGAGGTGAGCAGGTGACAACACTGAGAAGGATAGATTGATAATACGCTAATAAATATTTTATTATTGTTATTATTATTATGATTATGATTATTATTATTATTATTCTAATTATTCGAATTTCCATTTTCCAGCAAAGGCTTGCAATGCTGAATTGTTGCACGAGCATCCTGAAAGCTGCATCATCATCATCATCACCATCTCCTTCCATTCTCCAGTTAGGATCCGTCATCATGTGGAATGCATGCAAACCCCTCCTTCAACCAAGCCTCAGGTCAAAGGTCAAGCAGTACTTGACCTTCGTTCTTTGGCTCCTGTGCTCTTCGGGGAGGTTGTTTTCAGTGGCTGCTTTCTTTCATTCATTCCACCATCATCATCATCATCATCATCCTCTTTCATATCCATCATGACAACAACAAAAACAACAACAACAATAATAATAATATGTATTAATACTAATAATATATAATAATATATAATAATAATTAATAGTAATAATATTTATTATTCCTAACAACAGCCACATGGAGGACGTCGAGTGTCAGGTGTCGTTCGAGTTGTCCAAGTGCTGCAGAGATGAAGACGACATCACACAGGCTCTCTGCTACGTCAACAAGGTTCATGACGATGATGATGATGATGATGGTGACGACGATGATGATGATGATGACGGTGATGATGATGATGATGATGATGATTTAATGATGGTGATGGTGATGCTGCTGGTGATGGTGGCGACAGTGATTACGTCGATGATGACGATGACTTTACCCATGACCGTCATGAATTTTTTGGGTGATGACTTTCGACTCGGTGAACATTGCAACACGACAGGCGTTGGAGAATGACAAGGGAAAGTACAGGGAGTTGTTGGAGATGTTCAAACATCGTCTGCTTCTTTGCAACTCCGTCGAGGACTTCGACAGAGCCGAGGACAAAGCTGCCCAGTTGCTGGAGCACGTTAGTGATCGTTGTCGTGGTAACGGTGATTGGAGGATAAATTCATTATAATAAGTGGTCATTAATTTTTAATTGGCTGGAAATTGTGATGCTTGTGAATTAGTTTTTTTTCTTTTTAGCACTTTTTGGTTAGTTAGTTGTTAATACCTGTTTATTTATTGGTCATTATTTGTTTAATTATTAATCTAAATATTCGCATAATTGATTAATTTTTAAACGATTTTCATGAAATTACATTTACCCATCAAGTCGTTTAATTCGTTAAGGCTCGTAGCACGTCGACCTGTCCTGCACCTGTCGATCGTTCCACTCTCTCGGAGGTTGGAACAACAATGGCACCTTACATCTTCGACGAGACTCTGGATGCTTTCTTCACCTGGAATGGTGGAAACACTTTTTTTTCTAAAATTATTATTATTATTATTATTATTATTATTATTTTACTTTTTTTTATGTTTTAATTTTGATTGACCTGTTTGGAATTTTAAATGAAAATATTGCTGGTTGCATAATTAACTTAATGCTTAGTTTGTGGAATTTGTGGATTTCTGATTTGTGATATTCTGTTCCTCCGTTTGTTCAGACTTGCGTGTCCTCACGGACGTCGAATCGGCCCTGAAGGAGGTTGCCCAGAAGGTCACGAACTACAGGTCGTGGGAGGTCAGGAGCACTGAATACTTCAGTGACCTCGACACTGGGAACGACCTTGAAAGGTCATTTTTAATTTCTATTTTAAATTAATTTGTTTAATTAAATGAATTTTATCCTCTTAATATTTTAATTAATAATTAATTTTATCTTCTTAATATTTTAATTAATAATTAATTTCACCCTCTTAATGCTTTAGTTAATAATTAATTGTATCCTCTTAATGTTTTGGCTTCTATTTTAATCGTAGGTTATTTAATTATATCCTCTGATTGTTTCATCTTGTTGGTAAGTTATTAATAATATCATTTACCAGCCAATGACAACAACTAATTAATTCCGTTTAATAATAACAACTCTGTCGGACAATTATTTCCAACTTCAGGATGATGATTTGGGCAGACCTCGCAAAACTGAGCAAGTCGAGAAACCAGTGGGACCTGTGTAGGGTGGCATCGACATTTTGTTTGGCCTACGACGACGACAGGTGGTCCTTTGATGACCAGCTTTCAGTCTCAAATTATTCGAGGTGGATTTGTCGTTAAAACATGATTAAACTTCACTTGATCTTATCGCTTGAAAACATCAGCACAAAGGATTTGAAACGCTTCGTTACGTTTCCTACCTGTTAGTAAAGTTATCAGTTGATCAATTACTTCTCTTAATTTTAATTAACCAGCAAACTCTCGAAAGACCAGACAGTCGACCAAGCACGAAAGAGTAAACTGGCCGCCCCGAAGAAAGAAGTCTCCCGGGTGTCCGCGGCCAAAAAATTGGACCCCCAGAAAAACATACACCACGACAATCTCGGGGATAACATGTGGAAGGCGCCCGAACACAAACGGTCGACGGACGAGATGGAAGCGACAACGATTGAAATCACGGAGGGAAAGATGTCTTCGTTGGTTCTTGGTGACCTCCTCAGGAGAGAGGCGCTGAGGACTCTGGCAGAGGTTCGGATGATCAGAGGAGAGGTTGGTCTGGTAATAATTATTGGTTTAATTCAGTCGATTGTTATGACTTTAATTAATTATTGGTTGTTATTATTATTATTATTAATATTATTATTATTATCGTTATCAATATTATTGTCATTATTTTTTATTGTATTCATTTGTTCGTATTCATCAACTCGATGATCCATTCAATCTCCAGTCTTTCCTTCAACTGTTGAATTCTGAGGGAGTCTGTTTGGGTTCAGAGGACTCGTGCGTTGCGAGGATTCCTGGGTTGAACTGTCGTCCGACCGATTACAACCACCTGCCTGAATGGATCTCATACGTGTTGGTTTTGTTCCGAGTTAAGGAATGAGTTAAGCAATTGAAATAATTAAATTGTAAAAACCAGCCAATTGTTGAAAATTAAAAACCTACTAAGTGATTTGATAATAACTAGTAAATAATAACAATGATAATAATAATGATGATAATAATAATAATGATAATAATAAAAATAATGATAATAATAATAATAATAATAATAATAATAATAATAATAAACCAATCAAATCCTTGCAGAAATTACTTGAAAGATCTGAGTCGCAGAGGAGTTGAGGATTTCCTTCGGGCAGGTAGGCTCGGCCTCGCCCTGAGAGATGGTTGGTTGGTGGAAGGTGCCTGTGTTGAACTCTGGAACCACCATCGGAGTGCCATGACGAGGGGAAACTTTGATGCAATCGTCGCAAGCTTTGTTCCGATGTACAAGATTCTGGAGCTCTGCGACCAACCCATGTCAGGGTTTTTTCCAAAAATGTTGTTTTTTAAAATGTCATAAAATTTGAAGAACGAATTTTCATTCCGTTTAATGAATTGAATTAACTGAATTAAATGTCATTAAACCAAAAATCTCAGCATATTAATATTAACTTAAAAACAATTGAATTAACTGAATTATATGCCATTAAACCAAACATCTCAGCATATTAACATTAACTTAAAAGACGTTCGCGTCGATTCCGAACGCTCAGGACGAACTTTATTGCTCCTTATTAATCAGAAACCCAGAGCTCTTGATGAACCTGGCATCTCAGATTGCCATCTCCTCTGCCGAACTCAAGAAGCAGGAACAACTGGAATCAGTGGAACGAGCGAAGGGCGCATCGAGCAGCAACAACAACTTCGGCAAAAATGGCTCCAAAGTCGTGGTGATGAAGAAGTCGAATCGAAGCGATGACGACGACAAAGTTGATTTGAAACTGCCTCTCAAGGTGATTAATTAATGAGTTGTTTTTTTTTATTTAATAAGAATTTTTATTTTGTTATTCTTGTTTTATTAAATTGTCAATTGCGTTTTTTGGATTTAAGCTTGATTTTAAATTTAAATATTGTTTAAAATAATTTTAATTAGCGACTAATTGTATTTATTTTGTATTTATTTTTACTAAACTATCTTGCTTATTACTGAGACCGTTCTGTTTTAATTTTATTGCACCTCAGATTTGCGAACATGCCATGGTGAGGATAAACACGGATTCCAACCAATCGGATGCGAGGGCTCGTAAGCCCCTCCTTCAGGGTTGGGTCAGGTGCAAACAATTCCTCAAGCAGACGATCGGAGGTCTCTTGGAACTGTCAGATTCGAAGTTGTTTTTCAACGAGGTCTGTCGGTTGTCGTTGAGTTGTTATTGCAGACGTTTGTTTACAAAATTAGAATAATTAAGTTGAAGTTTAAATTTGTAATAATAACTCAATAATAGAAATTAATAGAAAACTTGCACAACTCTCGACAACTGCACAAGAAATCATGATCGTTACTTAAGTTCCATGAATTTCAGAACCTCTCAGAGAAATGTTGCACGAGGATCAAAGCATTGGTGCTCGTTGAAGGACTCAGGTTTTCAAAGACTTCAAAGTTCAAGGATCCTTCAATTCCTCAAGTCTCAGAGGTTGAAAGAATTTAAAAATAATTTCTTAAAATGTATTGTTATTATTTTATTATTTTTTAACAACATTTCCTAATAATTTCTACCAACTTCACCTGCTCAGATATTGGCCCTGCTCAAGTCGTGCGACTGGCTGCCGGAGAGCGAATCAGAAGCCAGCGATTGCTCGGCAACCGTCGACAAGGACTCGCTCTCTAAAGATCTCCTCCTGGCACTGGAACTTCACGTCTTGTTTTCCGACCGAGCGTCCGAAGAGGAGCAGACGACAACGTCCGAGGAAGCTTTGAAGGACGCCTTCAAGTTCTCAGAGGAGTTACTGAGTGGGGAGTTGAGCATGGATGGGTGGGTGGTTTTATTTTTAGACTTTTATGGCTGCGGCTCTACAACGGGTGTCGCTGGTTATAATTGTTGTTTCTTCACGTTGTTTTCGTAAACACATGTCATATAAACATTATAAAATTATATTTAAATAATTTATTACATAAAAAACATTATAAATATGTCATAAAATACACACTTAACCATTAATTAACAAAAATTAATTAACATGTATTAATTGACGTAACTTAATTAGCATAACTTTTCTCTCGAACTCAGGGAGATGTGTCAGAAGTTCAAGTTGTTGATGTCGCACGCACACCTCATCAGGGGAAGAAACTTGGTTGCCTTGGCAACGACCTCGTCAAAGGCAACTGCTGCTGCAACCTCAGCTGCTCGTGCAGTCGTGGCAGCCGACAGTACTAGTGGTGGTGATGATGACGATGTCATCAGTGGTGATGGTAATGATAGTGATGCTTCCCAAAGAAACCAAGTGATTGCACTCCAACATTTTGTTCACAGTGCAAAGTTTGTTTGTTTATTATTTTTTTTGTTTACAAAAATAGTATTCACAATTTTAAATTAATAAAACAATCAATCACGTAACTCGTGGGCGCAATCTAGACTGCCATTAAATCGCCATTGCAATCCAAACGACGCGACATTTTAAAACATTTAAAAGGTACGCTTGCGAAGTTGAAAGTTCGGAAGTCGTCTGGTCCGCCGTCCGCTCCTTCTGCAACCGCTGCCTGAAACTCTCCCAAAGATCCTGCCAAAGGAAGGAGTTGAAGGCCCAATTGGAGGAAATGTTGGCAATTATTCAGGGACCTCACTGGATTTGCTCCAACATTAACAACTCAAATGTCAGGAAGGTCGAGCTGATTTTAGTAATTAATTAGTTAATTAAAAGGTTTTTGTTAACACAAATTTGTAATTTTAGCACTTCTAATCGTCGCATTGTTTAAATCTAACGTCATGATTATTAACAATTTAATTTAATTTAATTAATTTCATTTAAACTCGTTTCCAGTCGAAGTCCGCGATGTTGACGGAGGAAACCAAGAAGATGAAGACGAAGAGGGATTCGAAGGACCGCGAAAAAGATGCGGACAAAAAGATTTCGGAGGAAGCGAACGTTGACAATAAACGTCCCGATGCTGCTACTGCTGATGATGATGATGATGCTGTGTTTATTCTCAACAACTTGCTCTACAGGATTTATACAGAGGAGGTTTTTGATGCTGTTGTTGTTGCTGTTGTTGTTGTTGTTGCTGTTGTTGCTGTTGTTGTTGTTGTTATTGTTGTGGCGTTTAATTATTTAACATTATTTTTATTATTCAGTTTAAGCGACATTTAAATATGAAGTAATTGCCAATTAAAAATTGAAATTGCAATAATTAATTTAGAAAATCTTTTTTTTTTTTTTTTTTTTTGCAGAAAAACAATGAATTGGCCCTTAAGCTGCTGGAACACGGAGCGAGGAACATCAGAAAAGTTGAAAATAAAAGGTTTATTAACAAATTTAAAATCTTAAAATATCAAAATCTTTTTGATAATTAATTAATTAATTAACTTTTAAATATTAAGTAATATTTATTATTCCGTCTCTATGTCTCCAATTAGTTTTTTTTATATTATTATTTATTTTATATATTATTATTATTATATATTTTTTTATGGTATAATATTTACTAATATAAATTGTAATCTTCAATAAACATGTGAATATGTTTTGTAATATAATATTTACATAATGTTTACTAATTTGGTTGTTATAAATTGTAATCATTAACAAGCATACGTAATCACTTACAGACATCTCCTGCGGAGTATTCTCTTCCTCCGAGTTTCATTGGGGCTCGGCATTGCGTCGACCATGGCCAAGTTTCAGGTGATGTGATCGATTGTGATTGATCGATTGTGGTTGATTATCATAAATCAATGTTATCATCATCATCATTATTATTGTCATTATTATTATCATTGTCATTGTCGTGTCGAACAGGACGAAGATGAAACAACGAGACACAGCTTATGGATGAGCATCGCAAGGAAATCTCGGAATCCCGCCTTGCAGACGTTGGCCTACCACACGGCCATTGAGACGCTCACGGTTTGACCGATAATAATAATAATAATATTATTATTATATAATATTATATAATAATATTACGATGATTTATTCGTGCAGAAGGAAGAAAACGATTGGCTGAGGTTCGAGAGCGTACTAGAGTTCGCTCAGTGGTTGCACTGCAAAGGTCATCAAGTGCAGGAAGTTCACGATTTGGTGGAGTGGGCATCGCAGATTGTGGCCTGCATATCCTCGCGAGAGATGAATGGTTGGCATCATTTTAGTTATTATTATTATTATTATTATTATTGTTATTGTAATTAATTAGATGATGATGATTATTATTAATAATGTTATTACTTGATAATTTTTAATATTATTATTTTTCTTATTGTTATTATTATTTGTATTATTATTATTATTCTTATTATTATTATTATTATTTGTATTATTATTATTATTATTGTTATTATTATTATTATTATTATTTATTATTATTATTATTATTATTATTATTATTATTATTATTATTATTATTATATTATTATTATTATTATTATTTATTATTATTATTATTATTCTTATTATTATTATCTACAAGATCAATTTACCAGTTTAATTTCATCTCCAACAGAGAAGGCATTCAAGAAGTGCAGAGAGGAAAAGTTCAAGGCTGAGAAGCAGGTTGAGAGTTCGTTCGGTGATCAGAAGAAGGGAGGTTCAAAACCTGGCAAGGTTGTAGGGAAGGTCAGGGAAGAGGAGAAGATGGAAGAAAAGAAGGAGGAGAAAAAAGATGATGAGGACAACGCAGAGGATGTGGTTATTAGGAAGCTCATTAGGCTTGGTTTGTTGTTACTCTGTGATGTTGTCGGTTATGTAATGTTTTTGTAAAGAATTGGTCAATTAGTAATAGTTTAATTTTCTTGATTTATTTTATTTCATTCTATTTTTATTAATGTAATTATTTCAATCTCAAAAACAAATTATTGAAAAACATATGTTTATTATTATTTTTTGTAAAGAATTTGTCAATTAGTAATATTTTATTTCTCATAATTTAATAGTTTATTTTTTTGGTAATTTAATTATTTGTTCTGGCTAATTAAATAATACAAACGATATACGGATAACTTAACATCCAATAATATGAAATGCAATATGTATAATACAAAATAACATGAAATCCAATATGTATAATATAAAATAACATGAAATCCTTAATTCATTCGAACGCAAGACCTCGAGAGTAGAATGGTCCTCGTCGAACTCGAGACGTTGGACAATATCGTCCACTTGGAGGCCTTGCTGAGGTGCTATGTCGTCATGGCGATGACCTCTGAACCGGGGTCGAGAGGTCAGATGGACTTGTCGCTCACGTGCTACAAGGTCATTCTCAGGATTTGGAAGGTCAGCCTCGGAGAACAGTTTTGTTGTAATTAATGTTATTATTAATAACTTGGATAAATAATATAATAATAATAATAACAATAATAATAATATTAATAATGAAATTAACCGATAATTTAAGCCGATAATTTAATTCCAGCTATATTTGTTCCTTGTTACTGTTGAATAGATTTTGTTTCGGCTTTAGCTGTTGATTTCTGCGAAATCCACCTCCGCTGCTGCACTCGTCGTTGTTGCCATCCCTTCGTCGGAAGATGGAAAGAAAAAATCTAAGAGGAACAAAGAGGTGGAAGTGAGTTTTAAGTATTGTTTTAATTTAATCAATAAATCGTTAATTAAGGTGCTATGCTGGCGTGACAATGACCTCTGAACTGGGTCGATCGATAAATCGTTCAAATTGATAGGTCGATCATTTGAACTAATCAATATATCATTTGAATTTATCAATAATTCATTTATATCAATCAATATATTTTTTAAATTAGTCAATAAGCCGTTCAAATTAAATAATTTAACTCATAACAATTAATCAATAAATATTCAAATTAAGTCATTTAATTCATTAAAAATTATTAATCCATCCAGACTCAGTCTCCTAAGAACAGCAGCAAGCAGACGAGTCTTCCTTCAACCCTTCGTGATTGGTCGACATTTTCAGTTCCAACTTCCGTCGTTGAGTGCTTAAAGGAAGATGTCAATGAGGAGGAGTCTCGAGCTTTGTTTCAGAAACCCGTGAGTCATCTTACGGAGGATGCAACAAATTTTTTTTTTTGCAGATTTCAATTGATAATTAAACAAATGAATGATTGAATAAATAGTCAAATTAACACATAAATAAATAAATAGTTAAATTTATAAATAAATAGTACTCATTTCCTTTGCATAAGTATTTCCTAGCATTATTATTATTATTATTATTATTATTATTATTATTATTATTATTTATGTATTATTTGTGTAAATTAATAATAATTTGTAATAAATAAATAATAATTATTTGTTTAAATTAATAGTAATAATATTAATAATGACAATGATATCATATCCAATATAATTTGCTTAAATTAATAATAATAACAATCAACACTTGTTAAGATTCCCGAAATGATTTTCTATGCATTGCAGAACCTGACCGTCTGGTATTTGTTGGAGATCTCGAAGGTCTTCGAGCGGTTGATGTTGACTCCGTTCCTCTTTCCATGCCTGTCCTTGGTGGAAGTCGTGTCGAGGGCTCGCCTCGATTGCCCCACCCTCGTGAACTTTTTGCACCTGAAGTGGGTGGATCTTATCAAGAGCATCACCAAGAACATTGACATCATTGTCATCGTCATCATTGACTAAACATCATCATCATCGTCTTTGTCAAAACCACCATCATCATCATCATCATTGTTGTTGTTGTTGTCCATCATCATATCCATTCTCCTGCTGATGATTATTGAACTCATTTTCCAGGTTGTTGGATGCCTCCATCGAGTTGAACCTCGAGGATGGAATTGCTTTCCACGAGCAGACGAGTTGCGTCAACTTGAACGAACAAGATCTCGCGAGGTTGGCATGTCGAGAGACAAACAGTGGTCGTTAATTAACCAGTTATTCGCAGATATTATTATTATTATTATTATTATTAAAAAATCAAAAATGCAGTTTTAATGCACAATGTTTTGAATCTCTTACAACTCCAGGTTGTACAAAGGTGCTTACGATCAACAAGAAGGAACATCAGAAGAATGCGTTGGAAATAAAAATGTGAGTGGAAGATATTCATATTTAATTCATGATTTTAAGATTTATAATCATTTAATTCACATTTCATTATTTTATTGAAATATTCAATTTAATGGTTCTCTTGTTTAAGATTTATAATTATTTATTATTAATTTTTATGAAAAAGATTTGCAAAATATTTAAACGAGGAAGTAATTGTCAATCTCGTCCATTTTTAGAACAGCAACAGTTCCTCACCAGGTGGACGTCCAACGAGTCTCGTCGATTTGGCAGACGAGGTTGACGTTCTCAATTTATTCATCGACTTTGCTCATTTGTGCAACAAAATGGTCAGCAATTATATTCATCTTTTTTTTTTATTTAGGAAAAAGTAAATTTAACATTTTATTAAATTTGAATTTAGTTCATTTATTAAAAACATTTATTTAGTATGTTGGAATTCATAACTTAATAAATAAAATTCATAAATGTCCATTTGTTTGCACTCAGTTCCTTTACAAGCCAGTCCACGTATTTCTACATCACGTGTTGACAACATCACAGGTTGGACTTAACGGCAATTGAAACACTTAAATATTAAACTTAAATACATTTCCCTTTTTATCTTTTATCTAAAAACAACTTTCATGAAATAATTTGTTAATAAATATTTTTTAAATATCTTAAAATCACTCCACACAGTACTCGTTAACAACGTTTGATTTGAAAATTCAAAATTTGAATCAATTGGTTTTGATTGGTCAGATGACAAGTGATGCTCGTGCAACCGACCAATCACAACTCGAGCTTGCAAAAGTTTTCCTCGCCGAGAAGAACTTTCCGATGGCTCGAGAGTGCATCGAGAAGCTCTTGGTGAGCAGACGCCTTAACAGTCACATTATCATAATTATTGTTATTATTATTATTATTATTGTAATAATAATTAATTAATGTGACCAGAATCTCTAACTGTTGAAATATTATTATTATTATTATTGTTGTTAAAAATATTTTTAAATAAATTTAGTTTTAACTTACTACTTATATTATAAATAATTTTGATGATGTGAATAATAAAAATAATAATAACAACAATAATAATAACGATGCCGATAATAATAATGAAAATATTTTCGTTCTGCTTCTTATTTCTCCTCAAGTCCTCCGGCACGTCCGACGTCCGACTGTGGCTTTCAGGGATCCTGGTTGCCATAGAAACCTACAACAACGACAACTCCTTCTCTGAAGAGGACAAGATCAAATTGGTCAAATTAATTGGATTAATGAATAAATATATTATATTATAATTATTATAATTGAGTTATTATTATTGGATTAAATAGTAAATAAATAAATCATAAATAAATTAAATTTTTTATCTTGATTATTTTTTTTATAAATGTAATAGTTTTGATTAAAAATTTAATAATTTAATAATAAATTTATTAATTTGACTTTTCAACAGGTCAAGGACACGTTGGAGAAGCACTCGAGGAGAATCTGTCGTAACGGCTACCCAAACTCGGAGTACGCACGGGTTGTTTTGGAGGTCGCGAAGTGCAAAAATGAATTCAAAGCAATGAATTTTCAGAAATCGTCCGAGCATTCGCTCGTAGAACGGAGAAAAGAAATCGTTCAGGTGAGGAGAATTGTTGATTTGTTAAACGATAACAACAATAATCACATCATATAATAATAATAATAATAATAATAATAATAATAATAACAACAGTAATAATAACAATATAATATTAATAAAACAATATTTACAATGATAATAATTTTATTATTATTTTTAATATTTTTTTATATTTATTTACTTTCATTTCAAAAAGGATTTGGAACGATTGGCCAATCGACTCAGTATAATGAACCAGCCCATTGAGAGTGCACAGGTGTGGGAAGAAGGTGCGAATTACCTGGACGAGATTCACAAGGATGAGTCGCTATTGGTGCATCAGAAACATCATCTCATGCTGAGGGTGCTTATTTGCATATTTAGTTATTTAATTATTTATTCACAAACTTTAAAGGGGGGTGTAATTATTAAATATTAATAATATTGACAATAATAATAATAATAATAATTTCTAATTCAGGCTTCAAATTTCTACGAAAGAGGCGAACAACTGCTCGAACAACAATTGGAATCCATTGTTGAGTGCTTGAAAGATGCAGGGGAAATAAATGTTAATTGACAATAAATAAATTAATTAATTACACCTATTACTTAAATGATTAATTATTACTAATTAATTATTACTAATTTTGTAAATAATACATAACATGTATCAATAAATCTTAAATTTAACATTAGCTTTAAATAAGCTTTTGATTCAGAATATGACGTTACTTTTAAACGCAAAATGGAACTCGGGCAGTTCCAATAAAACTAACATTAGTCGTCTGCCTCGTATCAGACTGGAGACTTCAGCATTCCGATGGAAAGGATGCTTTCGGGTCTCAAACTTCGACACGCTCGTCTGCTCCTCGCGACTTTCGAAGTTCACGTCGAGGAAGAAAAAGTCGAACGATGCGAGTTGCGCAGGAGGAATTCCATAGACAAGGTGGCGTTCTTGGCTTCGGTCAAGATCTTTTAAGTGTCTCTGAAGTTGTGCCTTACAAATTAATTATTGTTATTAGTGAGGATTATTATTATTATTATTATATTATTATTATTATTATCATCATCTTTATTGTTATTATTATCATTATTATTATTATTAAAATTACAATAATATTGGTAATAATAATATTGATGATAATGGTATTGTTGGCAATGATGATAATAATAATAATGATTAGGTTGTTTATTTTATTTTTTTTTTTGAAAAATTTTGCTGGTGCATAGGGTGCAAAATACATTTGTAATGAAATACTTTTGCTCGCTTTAATTGTGATATAATTTTAAAATTAACTCAATTGCTTTGCTTGCAGTTGTTCCAAGAACTCGTACCTGAGGTCGTGGAGTGCAGTGGAAGTGAAGTTGAATGGAATCAATTCATGAGGTGACCATCGATTGATTTCAAACTTGAATTGATTGATGATTGATTGATTGATGTATTGATTTGGATGAATTATTGATTGATTAATTGATTTATTGATTAATGGATTGATTGATTGATCAATTCATTCATTTATTCATTAACATATTATTATATTGTTTGTGGTACTATTACGATCTCCTGTCAAGTTCCTATCTCCACAGGGTCGTCGCCGACAAGATATTCTCGAAATTTTCCTCAGTGCAACGCTTGTGCATCAACTACAAACCTGCACAACCTGAGGTCGTGTTAAAAAGAAAAACCAATATTTTAAAGTTCTTATGATTAATGTTCTAGTTATTGGCTAATTTATTATTATTATTATTATCAAAGTATTATTATTGTATTGTAATATATTATTGTAATAATAATACCTTCATATTATGTTATATTATACTATTGTTCATGCAATCGTTCACTCATTTCACTCAAGTATTATTATTGTATTATAGTATTACGTTATATTATACTTTATTATTATTCGTTCACTCATTCGTTAATTCAGATCTTCTTCTTGTACGGCAAGTTCTTCAACCTCGTCTCCCAGAAAACCTGCCACAGCTTTCCCTCTCAATGGGACGTTTATTCACTCCAAGTCTGTTGACTTTTTTATTTTTATTATTTTATTATAAATATTTTTAGGTTTTTATTAATATCATTACTAATATTATTAAATTAATATCATTATTATTACTAATATTATTAATTTAATATTATTATTATTACTAATATTATTAAATTGACCCTTGACTCCTGACCTTTCAGTGCGAACCGTCATGTTTTGGTTTCGACACGACCAACTTCAACAAATACCAACGATACTCTCAACACATTCAACAGATTAAAGTGTGCAATTGTCTTGAAAAATATTAGGACTGTTTATTGATGATATTAACAGTTATAATAAACAATTAAGGATTGTAGCGCAATATTAGTAGTTATCACAATTATGGGCATGTTAGCAGTTATAAAATGATTATTTAAAATGCGAAAAAACTATCATTTTCAACATTAGCAATTATAAATGCAATTATTAAACTAATTAATGTTATAATTAGAACCCTTAATTGTTATTACTAATAATAAATAATAATGACATCAATTTCATCGACGACGACGACATCGCAGAAAGAAGCATCCGAATCGAACGAACACCTCGTCAAGTCAACGGAGTTTCTCCTCAAAGCTCTTCACCTCTGCAAACCACGACAAATCGTTTGTCTCTCTCTTCGTTTCCATTTCGTTTAAAACTATTTTACCCCGGAAAAATTTATAATCGTTACCTAATTAATTACGGATTACTTAATACATTGAATTGCATTTTTGACGGTCTTAATGAAAGAAATTGAATTAGTTAAGTAATCGGTTCTCTGCAATTAATTCGTTAGGCACTCCAGAGCGAGATCAGCCTTCAACTCGTGGAGTGCCTCGGTCAACACGACCCGAACTTATCTTCGCACTTCCTGCTTTATTATCAGGTAACTAATTACTAGTCTGATCAATATTTAACATCGGCTAATAATTAATTATTCATGGTCCACTGTCATAAATCATTAATCAGCACCGCCTCGATCGCAACGAAAGCCGAAAGCATCGTGACAGGAAAAAAAGTTTTCATTCTTTTCCCGAAAAACATTTCAGAGCTGCGAGGGCATCAAGTGCCTCGAATCTCTGACCTCGACCTTCCTCGGTGACCCTTCGACCTCTGAGGTGGCAGCACTTTACAATCAGATGTCGAACCTCGAGAAGGAGTCATTCGTCGGGAATTCAGTCGCAAGTCCTCTCCGCGGGAGACTCGACGCTGCACTAAGAGAGAAGATGCCGGTAGTTGGACGACTTGTTGCCGTTGCTGTTGTTGTTGTTGTTGATAATTAGGTTGTTGTTCTTATTGTTGAAAGTTAGGTGTTTGTTGTTGTAGAATTAGGTTGTCGCTGCGAGTTATTTCTGTTGTTGCTGCTGTCGTAATGAAAGTTCAACTTGTCAGCCATTGTGTTTATTTTACAAAAGGCTTGGAAGAAGTTGGAGATCTCGTTCAACCACCTGCGCTACATCGAAGAGTACCCTCAGAACTACATCCTTGCGTCCCTGGTGCATTCCCCAGACAGGTTGCAATAACTAAATATATTATAATATAATATTATAATAACTCATATTCTGTTGACACCGGAACCTGCATAATCAAACAAATGTAAAAATTATCATCAAAATCACAAATCAATCGTCAATGTCATCGTTGCAATCATCCCTCAGAAAGCACCTTTACGGAACGTTGGTTCGCGGTGCCCAGAGGGACTCGAAATCGAAGACCAGCCTCCCAAAGACGTCAAAGGAAAAACTCCCGGACGACCGGGAGAACGACGGCATCAACATCGTTGGCAGACCGACCATTGTCAAGGTTGCGACTTCGCCTGACAGGATCGCGTGCCTCAGGAAAAGATGGAGGACCTACAGAGACGATCTCAAGGAGGTATTGCTGCTGCTGATGATGATTATGAAGATATATTAACCTTTTATTGTTTTTGTCTAGAATCTCCTGAGACAAGAGATGAGGATATACGCTTATCACATTCATCACAAGGTGATGACAACATGGTTTTTGATCAACATCGTGTTGCAATATTAATTTGTTTTCATGAGATTTTAGACTAATTTCAATTGACAGATCAATAAAATTAAAATAAAATAGTATTTGGGAATCTTTGATTTCAATCTGCCTCTTAATCCAGATTGTCAGTTCTGACAAGGACGAGACCACCATTCTGGAACAAGAGGTAGGCTGCATTGCACTGGCAACTATTGCTGTTGTTGCTGCTGTTGATGCTGCTGTTGTTGTTGTTGTTGCTGTTGTTGCTGCTGTTGATGCTGCTGTTGTTGTTGTTGTTTTTGCTGCTGTTGTTGTTGTTGATAAGTTTATCAATAAATGCATCGCTAAATAAACTAAAGAATATTGTCAATATCAATAAATAAATAATAATATTGTCAATACATGTAACAATGAATTGCACTGTTCTTAAAAACCTGTCGATCATTAGTTCTTCCAAGTACTCGACCTCATCGAGGAATATCTGGAACCTGTTACTGGAGAACTGAGATTCACACTCAGGTTACTTATTATATATTTTAACTTTTAATGCGTAAACATTAATATTTATTATTTAATATTTTTTAATAAATATTATTCAATTGCAAGATTATCAGCAGCAATACTATACTATAAAGTGTCGTTAACATCATCACCATCCATGCCTCAATTCATTAATTACCGTCCACTCAATTCATTAATTTAAAACACTCAATTAACCCTGTAATTATTCCAGTAATTGAAGTTACTTATTTAATCCTTTACTTAATCCAGCGATACAAATTACTCAGTTGATCCTCACTTAATTCAGAAAGATGTTGGAGACCGGAGACATTGAACCGGAGACTGAACCTCGCCCGTCGTCGGACCTCCCCCTCAAGACCATCGTCCTCCTGGCCGATCGCACCCTCCTCGAATTTCCCCTCGAGGGTCTGAGATGGCTGAGAGGGGCAGGGGACGTTGGATCCATGGCAAGGGACGTCTCCATGAACACTTTCCATCGAAGGACCCACGAAGAGGACACTGACTGGGGCAGTCGTTCGACCGGTGCCACCAAAGGTTCGATTCTCGAGTCGTTCGGTTCTGATTCGGTTTTGTTGATTGGCGTTGAATTGCCGTGGTGAAAGTTTGTTGGTTTTTTTAATATTGTTTATTTATTTATTATTCAATTATTACTGTTGTTTTTTTAAATTAAATCTGTACGTATTTTTGCCTTCAAGAAGCCGACGATTCGAAGAAGGGGAAGAAGCAAAGTGCAGAGCAAAGAGGTGCTGAATTCGAAATTTATTTACTCTTCAAATCTTTCTGAAGTAACTGAGGATGATGATGATGATGGTGATTATGGTGATGATGATGATGATGATGATTGTGCTGATGATAATGAGGGTCATGATGTTCATTATATTAATTGAGAATTGTCTTTACCCCGTATTATATCGATTAATGTTCAATATTTTTGCTAGAAATTGTAATAAAAAAAAAAAATTAAAAAAAACAATCATCACATTCGATTAAATTTTTAATCATTCAAGACTCCGACGCCAAGAAAGGCAAAAAAAGCGCGACGAAAGAAAAACCTCAGAAGAAACCGAACAAGGAAAAAAAAGTAATCCGTCCAGTTAACTATTAATAGTTACGTTGTTAATAATAATAATATTAATAAATTATTATAATTAGCGGCTCATTAAATATTCACGATGATGATTACGACGACGTTCAAAATATTTCCAGGACCAGCAGGTGAAGCAGGCTGGAAGTGGAAGTCGAATCGATGCCACTGCTTTCAAATGTGAACAATAATTTTATTGTGTTTCGACTTGTTTATATTTCATATATTAATCAATTAATTAATTTTTAATCAACCAATTTAGTTTTGGGTAGATGATCTGGTACTAGTTGATTTTCTTCTTATATTTTTATTTTTATTCAAGAAACCACCATACAAAAAAAAAAAATTAATAAAATAAATAAATATTAATAAGTAATTTATAAACAGATCTAGTCGACCCCTACAACGATGCTGCACTCTCATCGGGTGAGAATTCTCAGCCGCTTTTGTTGTCATCTTGTGATCGTTGAATATATTGCGTGATGGCGTCATTTGTGATGGTGATGATGACGATGATGATGATGATGTGAAATCTCAAAACAATGTTCTTCAACTTGCAGACTCCAACCCAACAGAGATTTTCAAGTCCTTCCTGGCAGAAGATGGAAAGTTGTTCGGTTCGCAGTGGAAAGGATATTCAGGGGAAGACGTTCCACCGAGGTGGTACTTCAGGAGAGATAAGCAAATGAACTAATTAATATGCAAATGAACTGATTAATATGCAGATGAACTTATAGGCCCATGAACCGATTAATACGTTATGCTTCCTAAACATGTACTTATTTTCATTTACTACTACCTAATTAACAAACCAACCAATATTTGTATCCATGACCGACCTTATCATTCAACCAATGATTTCCTAATTAATTAATTAACTAACTACTGATTAAACTATCATGCAAACACTCTCACTGACAATCAATTCGATTAATTCTTCACAGCAAAGGCGAGGTTGAAACACTGGTGGCGAAGGCAGGTCCGGGAATGTTCTTCACTTTCGAGACTTTCAGCGACATCTTCCCTCCGCACAAGATTGCAGCCACGAATTTGTCAGGTCCGACAGAATGGCTTCCCATGATTCATTTCCGATTTTATTAGAACTTTGTTTTTCTTTTTGAAGAATGCAAACTCATGTTGACTGTCGACTCGTGCCAGAGCGGCCTGAGCTACAACAGGCAGTTAAGATGGCCGAATCATTCGAGGTTCAAACTGCATATTTTTAGATTAGTAATTATTAATTATTAATTAGTATTAGCATAATCGAGTACTGTGGTATCTAGAATATAACCAGTTTGGAAACTTTAATGTCTATGTAACGTTATTATGAAATTCTTACACTGTTATTGAAGTAATGCTACAAAATCTGCAATTCACAAGTCTCACACAATCAATTGAATTCAGTTATTTCGACCAACACTATTCAATCCTTAATTCCACAATTAAATTAAATTAAATTAAACTAAACTAATCTTTCATTCCCCATCTTCTCGCCCCTTCAGTCCATCGGTGGTCGCCACGGACGACCCGGTCAGCACAGCTCTCCTGCTGAGTCTTTCTGGGGTCAGTTGCCTCGTCCAGAACCAGTGGTTCTCGTCCATTGCCGAGAATTCGGGGAGATTTGAAGCCCTCCTCAGAGGTTTTAACCGATCAATAAACTAATTATTTTATTTATTTATTTATTGTTTATGTCCCAAAAGCTTGGAACACAACTTTTATGATTATTATGATTTTATTCACAAGATCTTAAGTCAAGCTCAATTTTGGTTGATTACGTCAATGTCTGTGCAATGCTTTACGTTTTGGACTCTGTTCAAGATTGTCACCTTAATCTAAGAACGTTGTCCAGTAATCCATTTGTCCACCTTCACCCCACAGATTTATTCGTCAGCAATCATTCCGTCGGAGCAGCCATGATGTTGGCGATGAACCCTCAAATGAGACTCCTCGAAAAAGCGAGGTCGGAACAAAACAAAGCCGCAGACGTTTCGAAAGATAAGAAAGACAAGTTGAAGGAAAGCAAAACTATTCAAAAAAAGCCAAAAGACAAAAAACAATTAGCAGGATCGACCTTAGAGGAAAAGGCAGACGATCAGATCATGACTCCAAACTTCATGGCCGTGTTCCACAAGAAGGAGTTGACCTTGAAAAGGTCAATGTTCAATACCGTCTGCTATGGAGTGCCTGATCTTGTCATCAAGACAGGGAAATAATTTGTCTTAGACTTCAAAGGACTATTACATTTTAATCTCTTATTGACTTTAAAATGATGCACTAAAATCGATAAACACTTTGGAGTGAGACTTTGAAATAAAAAAAATGTTTTCAGTAATCTTCGATCGTTCTTGAATTCAACTCGTCCAGCATTTCCCGAAAGTCCATGACGTACCACTTCGACACCAGCCTGACCTTTTCCCTGACCTGGTTTCCACCGTAGCCAATAAAGGCATCGGCAGGGGGGCAAGCGGACGCATCCGTCATCCCATCTCCAACGTGCACCAATCTCTTGTAGTCGTGTTTCTTTTTCAGCTCTGCAATAACTTCTGCTTTACCAGTGTCCCTGCTCGTCAACTGGTTTGAGTCAAAGCCATTATATTTTCCGTCTTTGTCGAATAAGATTCTGTTTGCAAAGACGTTTTCTTTTGGTACGCCTAACAACTGCGCAACGTCGTCAACTAAATCGTAAAAACCGCCGGTTATCAAGTATACGGGCACTCTGAGGTCGCGCAATCTTATCACTAATGCTTCTATGCCTGGCGAGAAGTGGATGCCATTTTGTTCTTTGAATCGTTGAATATCTTCAGAAGATGGTCGAATAATTTCGAGTCGTCTGCGCAACGACTCAGCGTACGTTACTTTGCCTTCCATCGCCATCCTCGTCAATTCTCCGACTTCTTGTCCCCTGTTTAGAAATGATGCCAATTCGTCGATCCCTTCGTCGGTGCAAACAGTAGAATCGACGTCAAAAGTGACGCAATCAGCAAGCCTCAGTATTTGTTTCACCTCACGACAAGTCATGATAACTTTATTTATTTAAATAGCTTAAACTGTTTGAGTATAAGTCCTCCGGTGCCTGTCAGACTGTTGTGCAGCACAATTCATAGCTAGCAACCGTGCAGAGACGTTTAAAAGTAGTCATAGTCTAGTCAGCTCTCATTAAAATTTAAAATGGATGCAAGTTGGAAGCAATAAAATATTAATTTAAAAATTTATCATTTGATGACTATGTATCTTTTTTGTTAAATTAGCAGCACTACTTCGACCTGTATTTGCCGGTGATAATACCTTCGGCGTCATATAAACGAATCTTCCACAAAAAAATGGAATCTAAAAGCGAAAAGAAACTTGATTTTGTGAAGTTTAACTTCGATTACACGTATGTTTAATTTGGTGACATGGATACGGATTTCTGTATTAGTTACAAAGCAATGCCAAATGTTCATGAATATTATTTTGCATTTTTCTATTTAATTAAGAAATCTGACAGTCGGGTTAAAATCTGGATTCAGGATATATTGTCTCAAAACTGCCCAGAAGTACTATGAAAATGGTAGGATATATTTGTTGTTCATCTTATGATGCGTAGAACCAATTTGTCACCTACTAAATCGTTAATTTTATTTATAATATAGTGATAGTAATAGTAGTTACAAAGCAATGCCGCCACATGCGTAGCATCAGAAAGCTATATAGTGTATAACTTTGACTCTGGTTCCTCGAATAATTTCCCTCGGAAAATAATGGTTGTCGAAGCTCTAATTAAAACGTAATTAAATTTATTTAAAAATTATTTTCAATTGATACAGTTCTGGCAGACGCCATCATTGTTGAACGTCTGTTAACCAGTTCCCTGTTGGCACTTGTTTCTTCGAAGGATCCAAACAAAGTGGTACTCATTGATATTCTTAAAAAAGATAATGAAATCTGGTCAAGGAAGTTCAACAGCGAAATAGTGGCGGTTCAACTCAATTCTGAGGTTTGTGAATTATATTATCCGACAATGCAATACAATGCAATAATATGTATGCAATGGATGGACAACTGCAATACTTTTTGTATTCATAATATGTTCATAAATTAAGATATCATAACTCATCAGTATTCATTATCAACCAGCCAATTGTGTAAATAAATATTTCTTACATGTTAACATAGGTTGTGACAGTTTGCTTGAAGAATAAGATCGTCATATACAGGATGGCTGGCATGGAACTACTCCATACAATAGGCGGTGTTCCGGACGGCTGCAGTAGTTTGAGCATCCTTTCCAGTTCCATCACCATCGGAAAATGCTTTTTCATCTATCCGTGCAGTAGTCAGACTGGGAACATCCAGGTTTTTGATGTTTTGAAGCGGGTGTGTTTTATAGTTCTGTCGTTTGGTTTTTAGAAAAATTTCGATAAATTTAAATTACTAATGACTGAGTTTTAATATTTAAAATGTGATATTAACTTTTTAATGAATTTTCAATATAAAACTAACATTTAATTCACATTTAAAGATGGATTTGACAAAGATACACGCCCACGAGAACCCAATAGCCACCATGACCATGAATCCCCAGCAAACGTTACTGGCCACAGCTTCAACAAAGGTTTGAGATTCAGATTGTGATTGAAACAAAATTTATTCCTTAATTTTCTAAAAACAATATGCCTCAAAAATAAGGCCCTTATAGAACGCTAATAGACAATAGCACATTTCAACAATGTTGGTCGCATTTGCTAGATGTCAGCTGGATTTTCATTTATTAACCAAATTAACGAGTATTGAATTATTTTAATATTAATGAGATTATAATGAGTAATGTGACAGGTTATGTTAATTAGTGATAATAACAATAACAATACAATGGGTTATTTATAAATTCAGGGCACAGTGATTCGTCTGATATCGATTCCAGACGGGCAAAAGGTGAACGAGTTCAATCGAGGAGTGCAGTAAATATCCATTAACATTATTTCTTGTTTTTAATTACCTCAATTCATTTAAACCAACCACCACATCCATTCCAGAAACGTCGAAATTTATTCCATATCTTTCGGAAACGATTCCAAATTCCTCTGTTGTTCCTGCAGTTCTGGTACGACGCACATCTTCTCTTTGGTCGAAAAAGTGCCGTTAGTAAAAAGGTAGTTAGTGGTTTTCGCCTGGAAAAGCAAAACTGAATTTCATTTTCTATTTATAACCACGGGGTTTTTCTCACTTTAGATCGAAACAAGGATGGTTTGGCTACCTGGGCAAAGCCCTCAGTTCTACCGCTGACTTCATGCTTTCTTCAAACCATGATCTCACAGTGAGGTGAGTAATAATTAATTAATTAATTAATGACTTCATATTTAATTTTCCAACGGCTTTCAATACTTAACTTTCCAAACGTTTTACAACAACTCAACGTACGATAACAAAATAACTAACTGATAAAGGATGCTAACTTATCTAGTAAAATATATTATACTTTCTGACCTAATTCTCGCTAACCAATGATATTAATCCATCCAGGAAGGATGACGATGATTGGGCGTCTTATTGGGGCAGCAAATTATATGCATCTGCTGCCTACGTGCCACAGAGCATCTACAACCAGTGGTCAAGGGTCAGGTCATTCGCCAAAGCCCGCGTGCCCAGCAGGGGCATCAGGTGCATTAGCGCCATCTTTGCGTGAGTTTTAAGTGTGATGGCAATTTAGAATTTTTTAAAATTTCGTTTTAGTATTTTCATTTTGATTTTCAATGATTTTCGGACAAAAAAAAAGTTTTATTTGAAAATTTATCGTTATCGTTAAAATTTATCTTCTTGAATTTGATTTTGAACCGTTGTTAAATTTAAGTTGTTAGAAAACTGGTTCCAAATTTATATCTTGTGAATCTTGTTATTATTATTAATTTCTATTAAAAATAAAAAATTTCAACATTTCCAGATACAAAGCCATATCAATTGTTCTCGTCGTCAGCGAAGACGGCAACATTTACACGTTCAACTTTGACCCCATCAATGGAGGAGAGTGCAAATTCATGGAAGTATTCAGGTGAGGATTGCAATTATAATATTTTAATATTAATTACTATTCTAAACAAAATGTTATTATTATTATTATATTATTATATTATTATATTATTATTATTATTATTGTTATTATTATTGTTATTATTATTATTATTATTATTATTATTAGTATTATTATTATTATTATTATTATTATTATTATTATATTATTATTATTATTATTATTATTATTATTATTATTATTATTATTATTATTATTATTATATTATTATTATTATTATTATTATTATTATTATTATTATTATTATTATTATTATTATTATTATTATTAGTATTATTATTATTATTATTATTATTATTATTATCATCATCATCATCATCATCATCATCATCATCGTCATCATCATTATTATTTACACAACGACCTATCTTTCTAAAGCGTATCCGGAGAAGTCATGGCAAGCGAAATTACGGTCTCGGAAATTCCCGAATCGACACGGATGGATTCCTTCATGAGTTTCCATTCAGTCTACAACCGCTGAAGCGACCAGAAATGCGACCACATCCTCATATTCCTAATTTTAAAATAAAGTCCCTTTATTTGTATTTGTTTTTACTCTTTGTGGAATTAAAAATTGTTTTCTTCGTAGACATAAATATTGTTATTATTATTATTATTATTGTATCTTTATTAAAAGTTTCTACGGTTCTTCAGAGGTTTTTTTGCTAGCCTTCTTAGTGATGACGGTCTTGATGATGATGATGACGATGACGATGACGATGCCCATGACGACGACGACGACCATGACGACGACGACGATGATGATGATGATGATGGTAAACCTGCCTCTTGTATTCTATAAACCGTGATCTTTCCCGCCCTAGTATTACTGCCATCCTTATTGTAAAATATGGAAGCGTGGGTAATTTATGTCATTACTTTTTCGCAACTGATTTAAGTTCAATGAGGAAAAAAATCATGGAAATGTCTAGAAATAAGATTGCTGTCCCATTAATAAAGAACGATGCAACGGCACGAGCGCCAAGATACAGCCAAGAGGGGAGATCAAACACCCGTCGCCAACCCGCAAGACAACATTTACGTTCCTAATATTTTAGAGGGTTGAACACGTAAATCTCCCCTTAGGTACCACCCTTCGATCTGAGCACAAATGTAAAGTTACTGGATATCAATATCAATTATTGTTAAATAATCAGTTACAAATACTAGATACATTTAGAAATGATGATGATGATGGTGATGATGGTTTTATTCAAAGTAACGTTGAGGAACTATCTGAAATATTAATAATAATAATAATACAGGCTAATTAATACAATTAATTAATTAATTAATTAATTACATAAATTAATAATTCAGCTCTAAGTAGTTAGTTATTTAAAAATAATTGATAATATTTTAATTTAAACGTCTGTCTCCTAGAGACTACATGACGTCAATCAACGATTCCATTCATTTCGTTTCTATTTTTGATTCGTACTGCTTCGTCGTCGCTTTCTCTAGGTCAGTTTAAAGACTTTAACCATTTTAATAATAATAATAATAATAATAATAATAATAATAATAATAATAATAATAATAATAATAATAATAATAATAATAATAATAATAATAATAATAATAATAATAATAATAATAATTAATAATAATAATAATAATAATAATTAATAATAATAATAATAATAATAATAATAATAATAATAATAATATAATAATAATAATAATAATAATAATAATAATAATAATAATAATAATAATAATAATAATAATAATAATAATAATAATAATAATAATAATAATAATAATAATAATATATAATAATAATATAATAATAATAATAATAATAATAATAATAATAATAATAATAATAATAATAATAATAATTAATAATAATAATAATAATAATAATAATAATAATAATAAGAAGAAGAAGACGAAGAAGAAGAAGAAGAAGAATAATAAGAATAACAATAATAGTAGTAGTAATAATAAAATAATAATAATAATAATAATAATAATAAGAATAATAAGAATAACAATAATAGTAGTAATAATAATAATAATAATAATAATAATAATAATATAATAATAATAATAATAAGAATAATAATAATAATAATAATATAATAATAATAATAATAATAATTATTTCGCTAAAATACAAGGGAAACAATTTTAATCGATTAAATACAGGTTTTTACGCATTAAAGCGTTATTCAAAATTAGCGTTGCTTTGACGACGCAACTGTTTTTGAGCGAATTTGAAGTTGCTTTGCGAGACTTCTTTGTCGACTCCGGTAGTTAGAAAAAATTAATTAAGTAATAAAATTTAATAATAATTGTAAAAAATAAATAAAATAAAATAAATATTAATACAATTAAATAAAACAAAAATAAAAAATTAATTAAAAATCAACATCATTAATATAATATTAACAAAAAAAAATAACAGATATTAACACAATTAAATAAAACAAAATAAAAATTTAATTAAAAATCAACATCACCAATATAATATTAACAAAAATAAAAAAATAATAATACATTACATTATCAATAAAATAAAAAGTCAGTAATAATAAATAAAACATTAATCCTATTTTTATAACCACAATAGTTGCTTTCACAATGTGTTGGACTGGCGTGAAATTGATCGCTTATAACTTGGTCCTCCTGGTCGTATATGTCAAATGGTTTCAGATCGACAAAATCGTCTGCAAGATGGGGATGCGCGCCATCATGTTCCAGTTTCCAATTACGGATTTTCTTCCTCCTCCTAGCGGGGTATTATGTAGTGTTGACCCGTCAAAATAGCCCAGCGACAAACTAGCCCCGTCAAAACATACCCGTCAATGTATCTTTATAAAAAAAAAAGTATTTATATGAGTTGAAGACATTAACCGATAACTGATTTCAAAATTGATTAAATGAAATGGGTTTTATGTTTTGATGGTACTGTTTTGACAGTATTTTGTCGCCGGGCTATTATGACGGGGCCGTATGTAGTATATGTCGTAGAAAATATTGGTAATATGTTAGCTTATGTTAACTTATTAGGAAACTCGTGTTAATTAAGAAGTTACCTTCGGTTTATTAGAAAGATTATGTTGAATACTGAAGCTAGAGTTTATGTACAAACACATGTTTTGAAATCTTAAGTATGAGTTCAGATGAAAAGGTTAAAATTGTTTTCTTCCATTGAAAATGTTTTCTAATGCAATGGTTATTTTCCATGGTCATCTTTTGATGGTAATTATTGCATTTCAATGTTACGAGAGCTTATTTTCGCGCAGGAGTTCAATGCCTTCCGAATGATGTTGGAGATGTGGGATCTCAGGTGAGTTTTCATGAATTTTTTTAAAACAAATTTTATTTACAAATCTTTAAGGGGTGTGCTAGTTAGGTACCATTTGCTTAAGTCACTCTAACCACGAAACTAAACTCTTGAATGGCAGTGATTATGACATAGTTATTAATAAAAACAGTCGTTTAGTTAATAGAATAAATTAGCATTTAGCCATTGAACATTTCATTTGACCTTTCATTTCTTTGAACTTACAGGTTCACAGCATTCCTGACTCCGTTTGTGATGATAGGCATCACCGCAATTAGGTTGTGATGGGTTTAGGACCAGCCATCTTGAACGAGCTTGTACATATTTTGATTAAGAGACTGATTGATAACTTTTCTGATTGTTATTAGTTTGTTAAGGTATTTTTGGACATGTACATACTTTAAACATTGTTTTGACATTAGTTTAAGGTATTTTTGGACATGTACATACTTTAAACATTGTTTTGACATTAGTTTAAGGTATTTTTGGACATGTACATACTTTAAACATTGTTTTGACATTAGTTTAAGGTATTTTTGGACATGTACATACTTTAAACATTGTTTTGATATTAGTTTAAGGTATTTTTGGACATGTACATACTTTAAACATTGTTTTGACATTAGTTTAAGGTATTTTTGGACATGTACATACTTTAAACATTGTTTTGACATTAGTTTAAGATATTTTTGGACATGTACATACTTTAAACATTGTTTTGACATTAGTTTAAGGTATTTTTGGACATGTACATACTTTAAACATTGTTTTGACATTAGTTTAAGGTATTTTTGGACATGTACATACTTTAAACATTGTTTTGACATTAGTTTAAGGTATTTTTGGACATGTACATACTTTAAACATTGCTTTGACATTAGTTTAAGGTATTTTTGGACATGTACATACTTTAAACATTGTTTTGACATTAGTTTAAGGTATTTTTGGACATGTACATACTTTAAACATTGTTTTGACATTAGTTTAAGGTATTTTTGGACATGTACATACTTTAAACATTGTTTTGACATTAGTTTAAGGTATTTTTGGACATGTACATACTTTAAACATTTGAAATACTTATGGATTGTACATATTTTGATTGATTGTGATGGGCTTGTAAATACTTTGATTGATTGTGGGCTTGTACATATTCTGATTGATTGAACTGTTGTGATGAGCTTGTACATATATTGATTAAGATTGGACAATGTATTATGGATTATGTATTAATTGTTGTCTGTTGAGGCAATTATGGTTGTCACAAGTTTGTCAAATCACGCTAAATCAATAAACCCACAGCACTTATTATTGTGTGATGTTGTAAATATATGTTTACAGATTGAACAGGTTAAGGAGCGAGTGAGTGACTGAATACATGTTAGATGAGTCAGCAGTAACTTAGTTGGGAATACAAGACCGGATTAATTAATTATTCAACCTCTATTGACATCCTTTGTACACGTATCAGCAGCAGAGCCATTTCATTGTAGTGATCTAGTTAATCCTAATCCCAAGGGAATTGGGTACAGATACTTTAACTACAATAATCAATTTTGCACCCAGAATAGCTACAGTTCGAAGAATGGAAGAGAAATCCAAGCAATCATCCTCACGAAGGAGAGGAATGCACCAGAGATGGATCTGCACCCGAGAATCCAGGTCCAGATCCATCTCGTGTAAGTGCAGAGGCTTTGGAATACTAATATTCCATCTCTCTGGGATGTATTTTATAGTCTCTCTGGAAACCTCTTGCTATGCTTAGTGGATGTTTGATCGGATCACAGAATAGCTTTAAAAATGTACCATTATTATTATTATTATTATTATTTATTATTATTATCATTATTATTATTATTTTATTATTATTATTATTATTATTATTATTATTATTGTTATTATTATCATTATTATTATATTATTATCATTATCATCATTATTATTATTATTATTATTATTTATTATTATTATTATTATTAACTGAAACCAAGTGACAGGATCCCTGTCAAATTTGACGAAAAGCAAACAAGACAGCCAAAAAAAGACTCTTCCCAATCACAGCAACAAAACACATCCTCTGACAGAGCATTAGAGGAAGCTAACAGCCATTTGTCATCATCTGCTGACGAGAGTCAAAACAATTTCAGAATTACTGAATGTAATTGCGATTATTAAACTCGGTGAAATTACAGATCGTTTGATTTTAAAATAACGAAAACTTCTAACTAACGAACTTCGTATGATGGCAAGCAGCCATTCATGCAAGGAGTGATAAATTTCTTAGCAGAAAGATTGAATATGATTGTGATAATGATGATGATGATGATGATGAATGAGATTGAACGAGCAGACTAGAAAGAAATGTGGGATTATCATTATTATCACAGGACAGCTTTTTGACAGGGAGATGACTAAACAAAACATTCTCAATTAAACGAATTACCATTTGAAAAATAAGAAAAAAAAAATATCGTTGCTTTTTTTATATAAAAATGCTTAAACCGAGTCCTTTCTTAAACGACGTCGAACGCTAAAACATTTTATATTGAAACAAGCTTCGTGCGACAACTCCTACGCAACTAATGCAACGAGATGGAGCGAGTCGTCTGCGTTTTTAAATTTAAATGCAAAACATCAACAAGAAGGAGAAAACATGGCTACGGACAAAAATACGGCAGGAACTCTACTGAAACTTCTAGTACGACAGCACGTCAATTGCGCAGTGTTGATAAAAGTTTTGCCGTAACAACGACGGAAATAATTTTTCAGCGTTTATAAAGCCCGTCCATGCAGTGAAACTGGCGGAACAACGAAACGATGGCAGGAAACTCATGATCAATAAAGTCCACGGCACGAGATAATTTTGTAGTCTTCGATTACTGATTGCAGTGAAACATGAACAAAATAACCGTAATGTCGTTATAATAATAGTCATAGTCGGTATTAATAACTAACAGCAACAACAATGAAAATAATAATAATAATAATGATAATAATAATAATAATAATAATAATAATAATAATAATAATAATAAGGCCAGATAGCGACTTTAGCCGACGACAGAAACGCAGACCTTGTACACGAGTCCCTCATGTCCGTTCAGTCGACACAGGAAGAAGTCGTGACCAACTTCCTTGACGACGGACATCTCGACATCCTTCTCAAAGCTCAGGAACTGGTTGTTCATGGCGACATAGTGACACAGAGATCGAGCAAATCTAAAAGATAATAAATCTATTATTATTATTATTGTTGTTGTGGTGGTTGTTGTTATTATTAAAAAATGACAAAAAAACTTCAATCGTCTGTTCAAAATCGTGGTACGTTGTTGGAGGTAAATTCAAAATAGAGTGAATAAACATAAATAATCAGTAATTCCTTCTCTATAGTTACGATGAGCCAGATGATTTATTAGGTCGGTCCATAAATAACCAATAATCAATAATATCATAAATAACTATTTTAAAACAATGCAATTGAAGATTTTAATCAATTAAAGATTATAATTAAACATTGCATTAATAACCAATAATCCTAAACCTGACCTTAATCTACTTGAATTAGACGAAGTAAGCATAGCTGGCCTTCCATTGTAATGCGTCTTCGGTCGGCGATCCTTGTCGCTTTCGCAACTGACAGACTTGGCCAGGATCGGAGCTGTCTGCTTCGACAAGCCATTCTTCGGGGAATCCATGACGTGCCGACTTATTTGGTCTTCGGAGTGGTACTTCTTTCTTATGACGAACAGGTCTCCGTCGGATTTGACGGAACCTTCGTTCAAGAGGAGCCTGTCGAAGACTCCTACGATTTTCGTGCCGTAGGAGCTCAACAAGCTGCCCTGGGGTTTCTGCGGCACGGCCGAGGGTTTTAAGCCGTTAGGAGGAGAGGTAAGATTGGCCGTAGGATTGGGAGGAATAGGGTCAGTTTTAGGAATGGGAGATGGAGCTTGTTTCTGGCTTTGCAAGACAACGTTGCCGGTCTTTTCGGTAGTGATGTCACGTTCGCCATCACCACAAGGAGAGCCGTTGAATTCAGGGCACGACCTCGGACATTCGGAGCGACTCATTTGAGGCAAGGGATGATCGGGCGAAGCGAACGAATCCGACGTCCGTCCGGCGGGCTTTTGCTGCGTCGACGACTCGCTCATGCTGCCACCGTTTTGTTGCTTGCAGTTTCTGCCCGGACTGTTGCCGGCATCGAACGAGAACATGTCCCTGCTCTGGGAGAGCTTTTCAATCAGTTTGTTCTGAGTCTTTTGGAGGATCCCTCTGGCCAATCCCCCGAAGTCGACGGACGACCACAGCAGGAATATCGAAGCCTCGGAATTCTCCTCCGCGGCTTCCTGATTCTTGGTCGCTTCGCAGCACGACTTTTCGTCAAAGCAGAGAGACGAGGCGGGATGCTTGGGCGCTCTGGCGGAGCCCGGAGAGTCTAGAGAGAAGGTGGAATACATCCTGGAAAGGTAGCTTTCCGTCTCGGCGTGGACCTCTCCGGAGCAGGAGATGTGCTTGTTGAGCAGCTGTTCGGCTATGAAGGCCTGCCTCTTCCTTTCCACGACGTTGACCTCGAAGTCGTACTCCAGGCGGAACTGTATCTGCGACAGAGGCTGAAGAGCGGCAACGACGTCGAGGAAGAGCACCTGGCAAGCGGAACTGGAGCTGAGCTGGAGGAAGGAAGTCGGGTTGTAGTAGCGGGCCAAGACGGATCTGTTCTTCCTCAGGGATGCCAGCCACATGTCCAGCACTTTTAAACTGTCGGCGGTTAGGTGTAGTTGTTAGTTATTAAATTAATTATTATGTTTAGTTATGATTATTAAATGCTATTGTTATGTTAATTGTTAGCGTTTATTTATAACTATTAAAGGTTGCTGTTATATTAAATGGTTGAGTTGATTGCTAAGGGTTAAGTGACCGTGACAATAAATTTGTTGTGGCAATTATTATTGTTATGTTATTATTATTTAACCATTATTAATATCATCCATCATCAATATAATCATCACCATCACCACATCTTTGACATTGCCACTTGAAACTTAACTTCATGCTGAACTTTTGTTTAAAACATAACTAACTCCAAAAAATAATTAACTCCAAAAAAACAATTAACTCCAAAAAATAATTAACTCCAAAAAATAATTTACTCCAACAAATTAATTATTTCCACGAGCTCCATTTTAAAGTCTCTCTCTTGGACAATTAATTAAACATCGAAGCAGACGCTCGAAGCTACGTGAAGAAGGTACGAATGAACCTACTTGAGCAGAGCAAACAGGTAAGCATTGAATTTGAGCCACGGGTTGCTTAAAAACTTCAAGTCCTTCATAGACTTCATGAGGTGGCTGAGGGAGTCGAACGGGGAGCCTGGTAATGCATCGTTTGATTATTTATCGTTTGCAAATAAGAAATAAATTGGTTAATTAAAAAAATAATTAAGTAATCAAGAGGCAAAAATTTTAAAGACTAAACGACTATGTTTTGAAGCGATGGACTACAAAAACAGTTTGTGTTGAAATAACCCGTTCAAAGTATCAACAAACCAGATTGTATTAACTTCACAATAACAATGACAACTATAATGACGTGTCAACAACAATGACAACAACAACAACAACAACAACAACAACAACAATAACAACGACAACAATTTTCACCACCTTCGAGTGAATCCTCAAAGACCTTGCAGGCAGAGCTCTTGGTCCTGCCAAAAAGTCCGGGTATGTTTGGCTTGATTCCATCCAGGACAATCGCGTGGATGGATGGACAGAGGTGCTCCAAAAGAAGGTTTCCTATCTTTGGGTTGTCCACCGTGCTGCACAGTTTAGCCTGAGATTACATTGAGAGGATTACGTAACCGAGGCTCGAAACTTTAGTTTTAAATTTAACGGCTGCAAAAAATCTTTTGCGTGTCTTGCTGACTTGAGAAGTAATTGCCATCATTGAAAATATAACGACCCAATTATCTACTTCCTCGTCATGGTATCTTGAAGATATTGTAATTACAATTATAATTGCACAGCAATTAAATATCATTTGTTTCTTTGCTTGCTGTGCTTGTTGTTCGTGTGTGGAGAACTTCCAAGAACTTCCAACCAACCTTTGCCAAAGGGTCCTTGCATCGACCGACGTGTCTGAAGATGACTTCAACTGCCTTCACCACATCCATTACCAGATCTGCATGTCATCATTATCATCATCATCTTCTTCATCATTATCATCATCAATTCATACTATGCTTTAGCATCTTGCATTTCGAGATAAGATGAACACTACAGCTAGCTATCTGGCTAATTAATAGTTGAAATACATTTTTTAAAGGCCCAGTTACTAACTGACCTTTCTTTTGCTGGAGGTCAAAGTTCAGAGGGTGGAGGTTAGAGGAGGAGTCAGAGAGGGAAGAGGCAGGTGAGATGTTAGGGGAGACGAGGAAGTCGTTGGGTGGAAGTTCAACGTCCTCCGTGGTGTCGTGGGTCGAATCGGGACTGCACTCTTTGGAGACTTAAAACAATAAAATAATTAATAACATTCAATTGAATGTTAAGTAACAAATCGATGATGTTAAGTAACAATGTGATGATTGTTAGTCATTTAAATGATTATGTAATTGATTTATAAAATTCATTTATAATGTATTTAACAATAATAAGTCGATTGAAGGAAGAACAGAAGAATAGATGGACGGGCAACAACTCTACATCACAACAACTCAAGCAACATTGCAAAAAAAAAAGAATCAATGCACACATCCAATGCACCATGCAATGCGCAATGCAATGTACCATGCATGGGAAACAATTGGTAAGCATCCAGGTTAATGCTCAATACAGAGCAGACGTGGATTACACCAGACGCGACTGGGGATTATGATTATGATCGCGACATGGCCTTTGCTCAGAACGAATTACTGAGAAAATAAAGTAATGTTGTCATTATGTTGCTTTTTCTATGTTTTTATCCTAAATGTGATGAAACTATGATGAAATGACGTGGAAATTCCAGAAGTATGCGCGAGCGTGTCATCATTCTTGATGGAATAACTAAAACTAATTGTTAAGAATTTTCAGACGAATTTTTATTTAATAAATCAATTTGTTATTTAATAAAAATAATGAATTGATAGACCCACCAATCTCAGAGATAACATGATAACGATATACTGAAATTGCATTCCAATTAGCAATGCATTACAGAAATGCATGGAATGCACAGTGGAAAAGGAAGTATGGAGCAGTATTTCCAGAATAAATTATGAGCAATTATTAGTGACATCATCAACATTGTTATCGTCATCATAATCATCGTCATCATCGTCATCATCATCATCATCATCATCATCATCATCATCATCATCCATCATCATCATCATCATCATCATCATCATCACATCACATCACATCACCATAACCATCATCCTCATCAACACACTTCTTGGTTGCAGCCTTTTCAAGAGATCTTTCAGTGCATGACTCATTCAACAATGACTTAAACATCTTTAAATGGAGCCAAAGTAGCAGACGATTTGAGAAACTACTGACTACCGAAACTGAAGATAGAGTTACCGCGCAGATGGGAAATGGGAATACCTTTCAGATATCAGTTGCAGACCACTTAAGCTGAGATAGGATTGAAGTTTTAGTCAAACTTTTTTAGACTTAAAAAAAAAACCAAATTAGCTTCCAATTAAGTGAAGCAGCAAAAATGGCTCAACGTAATAAAATCTACGACCCTTGACTTGTTGCAAAAAGTTGCCATTCAAAACTCACTGGGGACTTCTAGAGGGGGGTCTACGTCAGGCGAGGCGGGCACGGAATTGACGGGGGACTTGGGAGACTCCAGGGGACTGAGCGAGGAAGTGGTCGGATGGTAGGAGATCGTCTCGGAGAAACTGACGCTCTTCTTTGCCCGGAACTTCTCGTAGTCGTGATCTCCGGCTCCGCCGTTGTTGGTGGCGTCTTCTTTGGAATGCGGTTTGTCGTTATCGGCGACGATCGGCAATGGTGCCTCTTCTTCCGAGCCCTTCGACGGGTCGACTTCGCCTTCCAACGGTTTTCCCTCTTCTTGCATCGGCGTCGCCAGCTCCAAAAGAGTGCCGTCGGGGACGGAGAGGGGCCGTTTCCTCGGAGAAACCCTCTCGACCGAGACGAGAGTATCCGCAGGACCGGTTTGGAAGTTGTTGGACCACGATCTTCTGTTCTCCTTGCTGCGACTTCTGACTAGGATCGACTTCGTCGGCTGTGCGTAGCCGGGCTGGTTGTTGCTACTCCTTAGGATGACTTTTGACCCTCTGTTTTGGGTCAAGTCGACTTTGTCCTGCAAGGAAGGCGATCTTCTGGCCAGATGGTTGCCACGTGTGAAGTTTCGAGCGTTTCTCGCTTCGGAGGAAGTTTTAGAGCTGGGTTCCTTAATGTTCTCTGCTATTTTGGAGGTTCCGTCATCTTTTACGGGTGCTCCGTCCTTGGCGTCGCCAGGGTTGGCAGCCTTGAAAAGTCGAGGAGGTTTCGGAGGGGTCTTGGAAAGATCCGAGTGCAGGCTTTCGTCCTTCGAGCTGGCGGAACTCGACTGCCTTCCGGAGTCGCTCGTGCCCGGATCGATTCCGGACGAACTGGAGCTGTTGAACGAAAATGAAGAGGAGCTCTTCGATCTTCCGGACGACTCCTGCGAGGTCTTCGAGTTGCTCAGAGCTTTCGATTTTACGAACGTCTGCTTCACACCGGACTTGTTTTGACTCTGGGGGTTCGACTTCTTGCTGGCTTTCGTCTCTTCTTTAGTAGCACTTTTGGGCTGTTTAGTTGGTGCGGCCTCGATCTTCGACTCCATGAACTTGGAGGAATTCTTCAGGAAGCTCAGGTCGGGAAGTGGTCTCGAGAAGAGATAAGAACTGGTGTTCCAAATGTCTCGCCCGGAAGTCTCCGGAAGTTGTTTCTCCTCGGCAAAAGTGAGCGAAGTTTGGAGAGACTTGTTCTCCGTTTTCACTGGAATGCTGATTATCAGAGAAGTCTGGACGCTACTGTCGGTGGAGGTCGTGGATGCGAGGTTCGCGCTCTGGACGATCTTCGGAGACTTTTCCGGGTCGTGAACGGGACTCGAATTGTTCGGTTCGATGGAGTGAGATTTGAATTTCAACTTCTTCTCAGACTTCGGTTTCTTAGTGCTTTCGAATATGTCTTGGAGATCAGGAAAGTTGCACTTCAAAGTGCAATCTTCGTCCTTTCCGGGCGAAGCGTCCTCGTCGCAAAGACTGAACGGTTCGTAAGGGGCCCTCGAAGCATCCAATTCGTCGAGTTCGTCCATGCACTCCTCGGCTTCTTTCAATTTTTTATCTTGAAAAATCTTGAAGAGTTCGCAAGTTTTCTCTCCAGCCTGGGAAGTCGGTTTGACCGACCCCGTCTGAATTTCCTCGAGTTTGTCCGCGTCGGGGTAATTCCTACTTTTAACAGAACGGTCGTCTGAGTTCATCTCGTTGCAGGACTTTGTAGAATTCTTCGTCTGAATCTGCTTCTCATCTTCCTCCTCCTTCTCCTCCACCTGAGCAGAAAGCGAAGGCTTGCCGTTCATCTCCTTCCAAGTCGTGCGCGACTTGCCGCTTTCCGACGTCGAAGGCGAATTCTTCAGCGTCCCCCAAGTCACCAGGTGCGACGACTTCGAGTTCCAAGGCTGGCCACTCTTCTGGGAAGATTTCTTCTTCGACTTTCTGGTTCCATTTCCAGACCTGTGACAAGTCGACGAGTGATTGGCAGTTTTTTCGCCGTTCTTTTGGAGGCCCAAAGTAGAGGGCTTGTTGAAGACTCTGTTGCCGGGCCTGAGCTCCAACGAGGTCTTAGAAGCCGGTTCGTCGCTGCTCGACCAAACCTTCAGAGGTCCCTTGTCGAACGATATCTTGTAGTGGTGCTTGACGTGGTTCGGCTTCTGAACGTCCTTCGGCAGATCGTCCTCTACGATGCTGGCCTCGTCGCCGCTGGCGTCCGGCGCGAACTCGTCCGGACACTCGCTGTGAGAAGAAAAAAGAGGCTGGTCGAAGAGCTCCGAGCTGTCGGAAGAGCTGAAAATCTCCCCGTCGCTGCAGGAAGCTTCTCGGTCGCTTCCCAGATGATCGACATCCCCCAGGTAGAGGCAGTTGTCGGACTTCGAGGTTACCACACCCAGGCGGGGCAAAAATCCTTCGTCCGAGTCCCTCTGCTCAGTCAAGTTGGCATCGAAAGGAATCGTAAACTCCTCGTCGTAAAAGAAGTCGTTACTGCAGCTGTCTTCCGTGAAGAAGGCATTCTTAAAAGGAAGGTTGGAATTCGGAGAGGTCTTGCCGTGCGGAGAGGACAGGTTGAGTTTCCAGTTGGTGGTTTCCTTGCATGGAGATTTTCCATCTTGTCTGTTGGTCATCTGTTGTGTACAAGAAACAATAGCTTTTTATTAAAAACATGTTATAATATCTTCAATTATTCAGTTGCTGCAGCTCTTAAAGTTGACATAAATAATTACGCTTAATTAACCTAAGCAGCTTAAGATTCGTCCAACGTAGTTTATAAAATTTAGGAATTCAACTTATTTTGTACTAAATAAACAAATTCACAAACCCTATTGAGAAACTTTTCAATCAAATTGAACATAACCATGTTCTTTTATATGCCCTCGGCATATTCGATCTAAATTTCCAATGTTGCGAGCTCTCTAGAACTCCATTCTAACTAACTCCAGAGTTAACAGAGCAGCAAATGTTTCCAATTAGTTCTAAAAACGCAAACAAGTTCGTATCAACTGATTCTTAAATTAACTTATTTTAGAAGCCACTAAAGACGACAAAAATAACTTAACAGAATCCTTAAAGGCAGAAGTTATTATTGTAACAACAAAAACGGCGAACTGAAACAAGCTAGCTGGAAAATATGACTTCTACGAATAGGCGAGTGAAGCCTTTTGCAACCTGTGTTTGGCTGCAAGGCAAGCTTAGCTAAGCTGCTTTAATCATCGTGGTTATCATCGTCGTCATTCTCTTCCAATTAACTTCACAATAATCACATTATAATTTAGAAATTATTTTTATTAAGCAACATTTTTGTGAGTTACTGTTCTAGGGATGTGCTTAGGAAAAGTTTATTCCAGCGAAACCTCTGGTTAAGTTACGTCGCTTTGAGAACTCGGGGAAATGTTATGTATAATTTCAGCAATAACAACAGCTTCAAAAATTCGGTACGATAAAGACAAGGACAATGAGGACATCAATTAATTCATTGCCATGACAACCGTCATTTCTCACCTCCCCAAGATGCACAGAAGACTTGACATTGGTCGTATTTTGATTCAAATCGTGGTTGCGATACATTCGCCCGACAATGTAGCCGTTGTAATTTGTCCAGACTGAATCATCGTCTCCACTACCCATCAATGTTTTCTGTCCGTTCTCTCCTCGGCAGCATCTGGAAATGACAAGCAAACAGATGTTAGCTCAACTATTTTTAAGGAAAAGGAAATTCTAAAGAATGGAAGGAGAATTTTGCAGATGATTCACTTAATCCGAGCGTGATATTCGCCCTGAAAATGAGAAAAAATATAAACACAGAACCAAGGGTCATCTCTGAGTCGAGCAATCCCTTCCCTATCCTACCATTAAAACAGTTTCGGAATCTCACATGCGAGAGAGGCGCGTATTAAAGCTTCAGTTCTTAAGGATTGGCAAATTCAAATTAAACTTTAATCGTCAGCCATTGGAAATCATTTAGTAAAAACTGTCTAAGACTTCAACTCCATTCTTGAATGAGGTTCGTCATCGTTTGCCGACTCCCGTCCTTGCAGCAAACCGGTGAATGGCACACGAGCTCCGTGGTAGCTTGGAGCGTATTGATCCGGCTCACATCGCGACAACAACTTCTGGATTTTTCCAATTACATCCACCCGTCGTCTCTCGTTTCTCCGTTACGAGCAAATGCAATGCTTTAATTTTCTATTTTATTTATTTACTTCCAAGTTATTGATTTTCGTTTCTTATTTTCTTTTTTTTTCTTTGCAATTTTACAGCTAATCCGCTATGAATCCAGAAATGTCAAACGCACTCCACGCTATGGCTACTCACCTTTCAGTCGGTGAGTCAAAGCAGATAAATTGCCGCTACTAATCAACATCTGCCCTAATATATCTGGCGGGTCAATCATTCCAAAAAAGGGCGCCAGTGAAGGTTGAGCAAACATTGCTCAACGTGCCGTGAATATACTTTTTGGCTATTTCAGAAAGAAAAGAAAAAAAAACGCACCCATCTTCAGCGTTTTGTTGATGCAATCTTCGCTCCTCAATTTGTTTTTCTGTTTTATTTCGTTTCGTTCTTCACCCCGCGACCTCAATTCAGCTAATTAATTTAGTCTCGCGTTATAAATTATTTGCAAATTTTGTTGTCGTCCTATCTTCGCACCTAATTTTCCGAAATAGATCCTTAGATTTAATTTTCTTGCACTATTTTTTAGTTTTTAAATAGTCTTCAAAAATGAGAACACGAATAAACAAACCTTGAGGCTCGGTCGATAAGATAAGAAATTATGCTTTAGATAGCATTTCTTTTAAATCGAAAACGGGTGCTTTTTAAGAGACGCCAAAGTAAAGACGAGATCAAAACGGCAAAATAATTTGCAAAAATATGTTAGTAATTATTTTTTAAAATATACAAATTAGCAGTAAGCAGACTAATATACTTTTGAAGGTCTGGAGAAACCTTCCAGCTATAATTAGCAGCTGGTTGTCTATTTGGTTCAAATTGTTGTTCAACCCCGGATTTGATCTCAGAGCACTTTCTTCGCATAAACATTTTTGAGGGTTATTTTGTTTGCATACGGCACTTGAAGCTGCACAAACATGACGTGCCCTTGGTAAACCCGTGTTTACCATCGTATCAGTTTCCTTCTCCGACTTATCATTGTATTCACTTATTATTCGTATTCACGTGCATCACTTGATGTCATGTTGAACTTTAAAAAAAGGTCTGTTTGCAGAATGCATCCAGCATTTCTAACAACCCAATCTCGTTAAAAAAATTTGCTTTGGAGAAACGTATGAGATTGAGGACTGTAGTAATGGTACAACATATAAATAATAATAATAATAATAATAATATCAGCAACAATAATAATTTTCTTTAAGTTTATGTTGATGCTATGTAAATATATTTTACTATTAAATATTAATAAAAATAACATCTCTCAGTGGCACACGAAATGTCTCTGCTCCGTCGCACATAAAGTCCAGTGGGATGTATGCCAGGAAAGAGTTGGTGTTTCATGACGTCATGCGATCTGACCGCTGGTTCCCCATGGGTAGCTTGTATCTATTCCATTAACCCCCCTTATAGTGGGTCACCTATTGCCATTCCTAGGTGCAGGGTAATGTCCCTGGGTGATTTGCAATGACTTGAGCTTGGAGTCACAAGTCATTATAAAAGTCATGGTTTTGACTGCATCACAAGACCGAAGGAGAAAAATCATCTCTACTTGCATGGTGAATGCAATGGTACACGGTGGTGAATAACTTAATTTTGTGGTTAAAAATGAACATGCGCTTGTAATTTGGTTTAAAAAATGTAATATTTACAAAACCTACCCTTATCCTAATTTAATCATGTTATTTATGCTAATCAGAAATTAATTTCACTAAATATAAAATAACATTAATTAATTGACAACAACTTATTATCTCAAAACAAAGGTTTCAAGTTACAGTTAATATGACAGCTTGGTCACATTATTTACATTTAAACTACGTTGAGCTGACGGTCGACACGTAAATTTCCTCAGATTACGACTGGGATGATATGCAGATTGTAACCCCTGCGAACATGATCATCATTCCGAGAACTGAACCTGGATAAGACAAACAAACATTCCGAATTATTAAATAAAAATAAAACACTAATGTAATTAACAACTAATTTTAAATAAGTTAACAAACGCTGCATTGCAAGTAAACAGTTGAAATACATTGTTGGTAGTACAAATTGCATTGTATATAAAAACATCCATACATAAATAAGCTTACTTACATAACAAATTAAAAATACATATACTCAAATGAACTACAAATGACAATTCATCCATTACTCGATAAGGAAAAGAACTTTTGCCCAAAACTACCTTTTGTCATGACGTTCTCACCCAGCAATGCACCGACCACCCCAGTGAATATGAGGCTCAAGAAATTGGTTATTGGGGTTGCCAGAGACAAATCTTTGAAATTTATAAACAAGTTTAAATATTCAAGAATTAATTTTTGCTAAGGTTATTCAAAACTCAAGCTTATCAATTATTCATGATCAAGTTGATCTGCCTACCTGCCGTTGACAGTGTGAAGTAGTACAGGATTGAACCACTTTGGTTGAGTAGAAGAACCAAAAGGTACTGGAACAATCATCATCATTATCGTTATCATTTGTGTGACTTTGTAAACATAATTATTATTTATGATGACATAGTAATTTTATTACTGGTTATTATTAACTTATTTCAGTAAAAAATAAATTGCCAATTAACCTTCAAAGTGTCAACAAACCTTCCAATTAGAAAACAAGAATTTTGCTTCCGCTATGAAGCGCGCAACTTTTCCTTCCTTTTCGACGTCGCAGATGCCTTTGCTCGTCCTTTTCAACAATGGATTCGTAGCTCCCCACAAAAATGCGGTCAGAGTGAGCCAGAGAACATTGGAGTTGGTAAAAGCTGAAATATTATGACAAATATAATGAATCCGACAGATAAAAACATTTCGTCAAAGGTTGTTATTTAAATCAAATGTAAATGTTTTGTTATTAAATGTTTCGAATAAAATCGCAGATTTACAGTAACAGACTACCTCGGTAGTACATCTGGTCGTACGAAGATGTAAATAAACATAAAAGTGAATCTAGTTAAAATTAATTCTAAGCAATTAAGTGAAACATTTTAAATAATAAATTAATAAATTTAAATTATTAATTTAGTTAATAATCATTTAAAATAATGTTTTTACAATATAAATATAGACTCGTAGATATCTCTTTTAAGTTAACAATGTGAGGAGTTACATTCGTCGTTATAGATTTACATACTTAATTTTGCCATATATATTGTTGGTTTAATTTTCTTTAAAATTTTGTAATTGTATTTTTGTGAAACTTCTATCGTGTTATTTTTTAAATATTTTCTACACTGGAATAAAATAATTTATACTCTGGACATTTATTTATGCGCCATCTATTAAGTAACTAGAAAATAAATATTAAATAAAATAAATGTTAAATAGAAATAATAACAATGTCACATGTCACACATGTTAAAAATAAATAATAATAAGGTCAAAATAGAGTGTGAACAGTGCAGACATCAAAAAACGTAACGTTACTTTCAACTAATTGTTGGAAATTTTCGCTAAAACGTAACAACACGGGTGTCAAGGCAAATGGGTGCGTTTTGCAATTTATATTTTCATGTTGTTTTTCCATTTTTGCGCAGTTTTGTCGCTTAAAACATTCGCTTTCGAATATAATCCGTTTTGCATCACGCCTGGGAAATTTAGGACATTTTTTACAGCCTTAATTAAAGTGTTCGAAATGAAATTTTTAAAACTTTTCACTCAACCATTTCGTCGTTCGTATATCAAAGCGTTGTTTTCATGCAATTTGTAATGATTGCGAACAAAATTAGGAGCTTAGTAAAGGATCCTCCTTAAGTAAATCATTTGACTCCCACTATTTTTCTCTGTACATGTCAAGAACTAATTTTTTTTTTTAAATTCCGTCACATGACTCAAACAATATTGCTTCCTTGAGATCACATTTATTGCCTCCTTTTGAAATTATTCATGCAATAAATTATTGAAAGGCCATTTTTGATGGGCGCGCACCGAGGATGCTCGTAAAAGAGTTGTAAATGTTCGTTAACCGAGGAATACGGGCATGAATATTGGGATGATTTTTTCGAATTATAACAATTAATGCCAATAATAAGTGTCATAGCCTATTCCAAACTCACGAATAATTAAGTATCATTTTTTTCGAATTTGTCGAATATGGATTGAGAATCTGTAGGTAAAGAATTACAGTAGGTAAAGAATAAATTTTGTTGGCATTAAAATAAAAAAAATAAATAAAAACAGTACGTTTACATCCACTTTTACTTATAAATTTTGACATCAAAATAAACACTCTCATAATCCCCCACCCTATAAAACGGTTCCGATACGTATCGATACATCGGCGATATACATCTGGAGATACATTATCTTGCAGAAACAAAACATAAAATACAACATTGCAGCAAACACAATCATAAAAAATAGATTCCCAGTTTAAATTGATCATCCGCGCTATCAAAACCTGGAATCTTCTTTCCAAGGATTTGGGAATTTCCCAATCGCTTCGTCTTAATCCATCTTTCCAGCCATCCCATGGCAAAAAATACGAAGGGTCAAAGTTCGCGCCAAGCATTTTACTGCCTGCCATGTTTTTTGAAAAGCAAGTGTAGAACGATACGGGTATAAATATTTTTGTAAGCCATAATTTAAAAAGTTATAAAATAATTTTAAAATATTTCATGCGTAATAAAAAAAATGCATTATATCGTGAAATAATAATAATAATAATAATAATAATAATAATATATGCTTATAAAATGATATAACGAGGAAGGAATGCAAGTTTATTGTATTATCAGCTCGAATATCGATCGAGTGAAACGAATGTGGAAATCCTATTTTCGCGCCTCGAAAGCAAAATGGTGTCGTGTCGTCTGCCTCGAAAGATCAAGCACGTTAGGAACCAAAAATCAAAGATAAGCAAACAGTGATTTTTTTTTTAGAATTAATAACTGAAATAATAAATTAAAAAAAAAATAATATAAAAATTAATAATTAAATGTCAACAGTAGATCATAGAAAATGTTCATGTTACAGTTAATTATTATTAGAATAATATTTGAAATATTACTGGTTATTAATAAAATGGAGACTCGCGCCCATCTTAACAAAGACTTCATGCCTGGCCGCCAAGTCAGTCATTTATAACCGGTCGGCATGAGAGCTTTTTTGGAGAACATTGCAGACGAGTGAATTGAAGTAGGAACTAAAGGCACGTTTTTGTTGTCACATTAATTTAAAATTAGGAAATAAATAAATAAATAAGTTAATAAATAAATTAATTAATAAATAAATTACTTTGAACAGTATTCGATAGAATAAATGCTTTAAATTCGATTGTAATCTGAGAAAATCTACAGACGGGAATTAACATTAAGACCTAATAATTAATAATTAATAATTGATAATTAATAATTATTTCGAAAACAAACAATAATAATAATATTTCAGCTTTTTTTTCTACTAAAATTCTGGAAAACCCTAAAAAAAAACCCCCCAAAAAACAAACGACCGAATACAATTGTTCGCAACGTCGACGCAATTTCAGCACGACCTGAGACTTGACAATCTCTTGATTTCACAAATTCGCCTGGAAAAACTGGAAGTAAAAGTAAAAAAAGAGAGAAGATCAACAATCGGCAGTTGGCGAGCAATTCCATGACATCCATGGTCGGACTTTCGGCAGGTTCTTCCCCCGCCAAGTGGAAACGTCACGCATGGTTGACTTCCTGCCTCTTCGTAGCCTCCGTTTCAGCTCTTAGAGACATTTCTAGAGGTATTTGAAGATTTTGTTTTTCGATGAAATTATTGAATTATTATTATTATTATCATCATTATTATTATTACGAGTAATTATTAAAGTTTTGTAATTATTAGAATTAGCGATTATATAATTGTTAACTATAAAACGTAATTATCTAGAAATTAGTAATGCGTTATTTAATTTTTTTTTTAATTTTATTATAATTCATTTTAAAGAAAATAAATTCAAAACTGCTTGTCATGTAATGGTAGAGTTTCACTAATAGTTAAATAAGTAACGTTTGTTGGTAAACAACTTGTTTAAAATATTTTTAAATGAATTATTTGGTCTAATAAAATTATATTTATTTGTTATTTATTTTATTTCGAATTATATTCCCGAGTTCATGATTAAAAAATAAAATAAAACAAAGTATTCTCAAAGGAAATTGATTTTGACGGTTAAATTTAAACGTTGACAGTTTGTTGACTTTGGAAAAATATGAATTTATTGAACAATAAATAATTCATAAACAGATAGTATTAATAATTAATTTAATTATTTTGTACTTTAATAAATTACAATCATAGGTATTTTTATGTTTTAAAGTTTAATTACGAATTAAAAACGTCATTTAATCCTTCAATCTCAGGTGGTATCGATATTGGTGATTCAAACTTTTTTGAATTTAATTAATAAAACTATTTATTGATGTAAAAATGAATTTAATTAATAAAAATATTTATTGATGTAAAAATGAATTTAATTTAAAAAAATATTTGTTGGTATAAAAATGAATTTAATTAATAAAAATATTTTTTATGAAAAATGAATTTAATTAATAAAAATATTTCTGATGAAAAATGAATTTAATTATTTAAAATTATTTAAAATTGTTGATGCAAAAATGAACTTCATTAATAAAAATATTTGTTGATATAAAAATAAATTTAATTAATAAAAATATTTTTGAAGTAAAAATGAATTTAATCAGAAACCAACATAGCGTGAATGAGTGGGCGATGTTAAGCAAACAAGGAATTAAACTGGGACCCATTAATTCACCGTCGTGCATTCATTCATAGTTCGACATGAATTCATTCATAGTTAGACATGAATTCATTCATAGTTAGACATGAATTCATTCATAGTTAGACATGAATTCATTCATAGTTAGACATGAATTCATTCATAGTTAGACATGAATTCATTCATAGTTAGACATGAATTCATTCATAGTTAGACATGAATTCATTCAACATTCTGCATTCATTCACAGTTAAGTGTTAAGTTTCACTGTAAAACACGACACCTATTACAGTGTATGCCAACAACAATGGGGCCACATTAATGTCAACAACAACAACATAAAATAAAATAATTAAAATAGCCTAAATTTAAAAAAGATATTTGCAATATTATTATTATTATTATTATTATTGGCTTTATTATGTATTATTATTGTAATAAATTATGTAACAATCATGTAAAATAATAATAATAATAATAATAATAATATAATAATAATAATAATATAATAATAATAATAATAATAATAATAATAATAATAATAATAATAATAATAATAATAATAATAATAATAATAATAATAATAATAATAATAACAATAACAATAACAATGACACCGGAATCAGACGCGAGAATGCATCCAATAATAAAACGGATGCACTTTCGATTTTAATATCTCCAGTTACAGCACATCCCTGGTTTCGAAATGACGTCATGAAGCAGACGACCATTTGT
>JAJTWR010000272.1:425000-445000 GCA_021613335.1 Whitmania pigra | reverse complement strand
ATCGACTTTATGAATATATTCTTGGATTATTTCCTTTTTTGAAAATATAAAATTGTAAGAACGTATCACAATTGATGCGAATAATTTTTTTTTAAATCACAATTTATTGATTTCCCCCACAAAAATTAAGAAGAGATCAAAATCTTTTCCCTGTCGAATGTCTAGTCTTACAGGGGTCGCGACATTTATCACGAATCATATTCGGGGTCACAATATTTCAGACCAATCACATTCGGGGTAGGCGATGGATTGAACCAATTACATCGCGATTCAGCGTCGTAAATTTCTGATTCACGGGACGTCGAACGAATAATATTTTATTCGCACGATGTACGACCAATCACGTCTTGACGCATATCACGTCTATCCAATTACGTTCAGGTTTTCTTTTCAAATTTGACCAATCGAGTGAAAAAACCCAACATATCACCCAGCCAATCGAATGATAATGAGTCGTCGTCATCCCAAAAATTCTGAAAGAAAAAGCAACAAGTAATTAAAAGTGATTTCGTAGAATTTCATATCCCTTTTCTCGAAAATTTTGACTTCAGTATTTAATTCTCTCATTAAAATCGAGATTTAAAACAAACTTCTCTCCTTATCTCCTCTCCTTTCCAAATGATTCTCTCCCCAGATAAAAAAAAAAAATAGACTACTCTACCCACGAAGAAACAAAACGCACCCTCCGATAAGCCTCCGAAGATATTTATGCTCCTGTCGACTTCGGGTCCTTCCTGTAAATCGTAACTTTCAGTTGCTACGATTACCAAAAACATCAGTCCAGCTGTCATGCCCAGGGCTTTATCGCAGCTCTAAGCTAATGATATTCAAGTTGCAGCCCTACTTGGTGAAGATGAGTAGAAGATGATTACAAGATGGGTAGAAGGGTAGAACATTTGTAAAACATGGGTAGAGCATGGGTAGAACACGGGTAGGGCATGGGTAGAACATGGGTAGAGCATGGATAGGACATGGGTAGGGCATGGGCAGGGCATGGGTAGAACATGGGTAGAACATGGGTAGGGCATGGGTAGAACATGAGTAGAACATGGGTAGGGCATGGGATGATGGATTAAGTCAAAAAAAGGTTCCAAATAAAGGTATGAGCCATTGAATTTAAAATTGCAGCATTTTCAAATGACAGGCAACCAATCTCTGACCATCACTGACAACGGTGACATCAAGCAGCCATTCCCAAACTTCAAGCGTTACGCTGTGCATTACGAGAACGTCGACAATGTAGCCAGTATCACGATATCATACTCAAGTGAGAAGCTACTTTCAACTTCCCACTCACTCACTCACTCACTCACCTCACTCACTCACTCACTCACTCACTCACTCACTCACTCACTCACTCACTCACTCACTCACTCACTCACTCACTCACTCACTCACTCACTCACTCACTCACGCACTCACTCACTCACTCACTCCTCACTCACTCACTCACTCACTCACTCACTCACCTCACTCACTCACTCACTCACTCACTCACTCACTCACTCACTCACTCACTCACTCACTCACTCACTCACTCACTCACTCACTCACTCACTCACTCCACTCACTCACTCACTCACTCACACTCACTCACTCACTCCACTCACTCACTCACTCACTCACTCACTCACTCACTCACTCACTCACTCACTCACTCACTCACTCACTCACTCACTCACTCACTCACTCACTCACTCACTCACTCACTCACTCACTCACTCACTCACTCACTCACTCACTCACTCACTCATTCAGGTGTCCAAGGGGAAGACAGTGGGTTGCTGATATGTCAGAAACTGTCATCTTCAACTGCCTTACTCGAACTCAAAGTAACAGGTGAGAAGGAAGTTTAAAAAAACAAAAGTTTTTCCTTAAAGTTTTATCCTTTTTTATGATCACTGTTCTATAAAAGTTAAATTTAAAATTTAAAAATTAAAGCGATTGTTATTAAAAGGAATATTTATTATAATATTTATATTAACTTAAATTTAAAAGTTTTAAAATAAAAAACACAAAATATATATATAACAATATATATATAACAAGAGTCTGAAAGTCTAAAAATCATTTTAAATAACGTTTAAGGGCCTTAAAATAAAATAAAATTAAAATTAAAACAAAATAAAAACAAAGACCAGGCTCAGTTTTGACTTTTAAGTTGTTCAACGTCGCCATTGTTTTAGTTCCTCCGAAGTTTGTGCGCATGTACTTCCTCCAGAGTGACGTCACGTCCGGTCACGTGTCCATCGACCAGGTCAAACACGGCCAGATTCTCGAACTGGAAGAGACGAGGCTGAAAAGTATAAGGTTGATGATTGGTCGACGTAGGACTATATTTCAACCAATCACGATTCATTTCAGATCAATCGCATCTTATTAGATAACCAATACCTCTGAAGGGGTTCAAAAACACGTCGACACTGTTCACTAAGAATAATAATTAATAAATAATAATTAATAATTAATAATTAATAATTAACAATTAATAATCATCTTGCAGGTGCGTCGCGGGGGTGATCTCCAGCATCGAGCCGCCCCAATTGGTCATGAAGGTCGGGGGAATGGAGCTTGAAACCCTGACCTACTTTAACACCTCCCTGTACATACCTGAAGTGAGTGTACAAAACATATGACGATGACGACGATGATGATGACGACGACGACGACGATGATGATGATGACGACGACGACGATGATGATGATGACGACGACGATGACGACGACGACGACGATGATGATGACGACGACGACGATGATGATGACGACGACGACGATGATGATGATGACGACGACGACGACGATGATGATGAGAAACGCTCACAAACGGATACCTGCTTTGCATGACAAACACCTGCGCAAAATCAGGAAAAGATGCCTTCTCTCGCGGGATGGATAGTGGAATTCAGTGTGGCACATGCGCGGGGAACACAGTCTTTAAGATGTTGAAGACAACGACAATGACGACGACGATGATGACGATGACGACGATGATGATGATGGCGATGATGATGATGACGACGACGATGATGATGATGACGATGATGATGATGACGACGACGACGATGATGGTGGAAAATTGATTGACTTCCGGCAATTCGTTCCTGGAAAAGCGAGCTAGGCTTGTCATGGCGGAGGAAAAATATGTCGACGAAAAGAGAAGAGAATTATGATGTGCAAGTCATTATTCCTTTCATCGAGTGGCTGACTCTAACCACCTCTTCTTTCATCGTAACTCTTATGATGATGGTGGTGGAGGAGATGATGATGACAACGATGATGGTGGTGGAGATGATGATGATGATGACGACGATGATGGTGGTAGCGATGATGATGGTGATGACGACGATGATGGTGGTGGAGATGATGACGACGGCGCTGATGATGATGGTAATGATTCTTATGACGACGATGATGATGATGGTGATAATGATGGCTATGGTATAGTTAATTCTGATTGTGAAGATGATGATATAGGGCGATGATAGTACTGTTGATGATGGCGATGATTGCCAGACCACCCACCCTTTGAGTCGGGACTTGGTGAGGCTGAAGACGACGACGACGATGACCTTCACCACGGACAAACCAAGTCCTCGGTACCACGGTGGCATCTTCTCTTGCACGGCATCAACTCACCCGGTCTTCAGGACGCTCAGACTTTCCGTTCTTCTCAGGATCAAGTGTGAGTGGCAAGTGGGAAATGATGATGATGATGATGATGATGATGATGACGACTGTGACGGTGACGGTGACGGTGACGATGACGATGATGATGATAATGATGATGATGATGACGACAACGATGATGATGATGATGATGATGTTTATAGCGATGATGGTGATGGTTCAGATTATAACTAGTGGAGCTCATAATGCTAAGAATAAGTAATTATTAATAAAATAAATAAATAAATAATAAATTAACATTCACTTCCGACCAATCAAGTCATTCCGATAATCACGTGCAACGTGACATCATACGAGGCGAGATACGGAGACAACTTGAAGATGGAATGCTTCCTGGAGTCGAACCCAGAGAGCACGATTCAGTGGAAGAGCGTCCATAGAGACAGGTTGCTACAGCCGGATAAGTACTTTCACTTTCAGGTGGGGTCTCATCATCGTCATCATCATCGTCGCCATTCGTCATCGTCATCATCATCATCATCGTCATCATCATCGTCGTCATTCGTCATCGTCATCGACATCATCATCGTCATCATCATCGTCGCCATTCGTCATCGTCATCATCGTCGTCATATCTGCAGTTGCAATCAGAGAATTAATTTAAGCTATGATTGAAATTTAAATTTAAGCTATTAATAAAATTAGTTATTATTATACTATTTTTTAAAATTATCAACAAATAAATTAGGTTTAAAATTGCATTAATGCAAAAATATTTATTTTCATACAATTCTTACAAATATCTTGGAAATTCCAAAGAGTAAACATAAAACTGCTGTTTGTTTACAGTTAGGAGATTTATTTATAGATCGATAATTTATGCATAACCGATGTTTTCCAAGCTAAGCCTTTCTCATTGAATTCAAAGTAAACTTTAATGAATAAATTAGCATGAATTATGCTAATACAATTTAATCGTCCGAAAGAAAGACAGGAGACGCAAAGCGACTGGATGAATAATATGAATGATATTATTAATGATAGTAATAATAATGAAATAATAGTAATAAATTACAATAAATAATTATAATAATAATAATAAATTATAATAATTATAATAATTATAATATGATAATAAAAGCATTTTCGTCGAAGATCATAATAATGTTTCAATACGATCCCTGCAGCTGGAGAATCAAGACATCTCACCGACGCAGCCTCCGTCATCATCATCATCATCATCATCACCATCATCATCATCATCATCATCACCACCATCATCATCGTCATCATCATCGATGACGTCATCAGATGCACATCCTCTCTTCGAATCGAACTACTTACTACGATCACCAACGTCTCAGACCGTATCTCGACAAGCATCGCAATCATTACGATTATCGTCATCATCATCATCATCGTCGTCGTCATCATCATCATCATCATCATCATCATCATTACCATCATCGTCGTCGTCATCATCATCATCACCATCATCATCATCATCATCATCACCATCATCATCATCATCATCGACCTTGACGCCGTACGTCGCTCCACTTTACCGGAAGAGGGTGACGATGACGATCACGAGGGTCAAAGAGTCCCACTTCGGCTTGTACATTCTGACTGCCAGCAACGAACTCGGCTCCTCGTCGGCCGCCATGACACTTTCCAAGATGGCCTCCAGTCATGTGATAGTTCAGCCCCATCATCATAGGTCGAGTCGTCTGCGACAGCTAGGTTCAAGGAGACATAACATAGCCCGTTAGCCGATAATGATGATGATGATGATATTATGATAATACTTTAATTAATTATGATTATGATAATGATGATTAATGATATTATGTATATTTCTAAAATGAAAAATAATTATTTGTATGCATGAGCATTATTATATGATGGTAATTAATAAATAAATAGTTTTTTAAATTACCTTAATTATGATGATGATGATGATAGTAATAATAATAATAATAATAATAATAATAATAATAATAATAATAATTTAATAAATTATTCCTAAACACTCTCACGGGTATGTTCGACGTTAGGGACGGAGAAACGGCAGATTCACTGGAGCGTGGAATAATGGATGCGCATCAGCTGGTCCATTATCATTATTACAATAGCATTTTACAAATATAAACATTAGTATTGTCATCATCATCGTCATCGTCCTGGTCCTCATCATAGTCACCGTCATCGTCGTCGTCATCATAATCACCACCATCATCATCATCGTCATCATCATCATCACCACCACCATCATCATCATCATCATCATCATCATCGTCGTCATCATCGTCGTCAAGGCCTTCCCGTCAGTTACAGCAGCATCACGTGGCCATCGAAGCGAGTGACGTAACCGTAAAAACAGAACCTCGTAAAGAACGTTGAAAGTTCCTTTGAGTGGAAAAAACAAAAGAGATAAAAATAAATATAAATAAAAAAAAATAAATATAAAAATAATAAGAAAAGAATTTTTCTTTTAAAAACAAAAACAATTCGCTTCCTTTGTTTCCAGACATTCCACCATTCCGATCGGACGAAGGCCATCTTTCACGACATCAGTCCCCCTCCTGGTCACACCTCATTGGATGATGGATGACCAGTGGGGGAAGTTTACTTGTCGGAAGAGACGATAATTGGCTGATTAACTTTTCCATTCGTGCGTAATTAAATCCATCTCGTGATGGCTGGAAGGGTGGATGGATGGATGGATGGATGGATGGAAAGAAAGAAGGATGAATGGATGGATGCAAAGAAGGAAGGATGGATGGATAAATGAATAAATGAATGAGTAGGTGGATGAATTGAGAAAGTGCCGAATAGGTGGCTAGTCCCTGCAGAATACGAGTTCTCACAGTTTTTTAAAAGTTTTTTTTAAAACAACTTTTTACTTTTAAAATTTGTCATTTATCTTTTGGACATTAAATTAAGATATTTTTCACCTTAATCAAATTAATTTGTCTATAGAAGAAATTCTTTCAAATAAATAATAATAAAAATAAACATAAAAATATTCCATTCATGCCATTATGTATGCGTCCCGTAATGGGATTGGCCGGAACCTTATTACGATGGATGTGTCCAGAGATCTGATTGGACGGGTTAATTTAAGAAGTGATGTGTACTGGAAGCTAATTGGTCGAAAAGTTTGTTAAACGAGGGTACTGTGTTCTCATTGGTCGAAATAATTTCACGCTTCAACGAATCGAGACGAAGGCATTCAATTTAGGGACCGTTAGGGCTTGAAACTTAAATAACTCTGTGGGTTGATGACGATGATAAATTTTATTTACGATCATCATCATCATGATTGCTGCTTTTCGGCGACGACAAATTTGAATAAACAAAGAAATTACAGTTAAAGCAGAAATATCGCAAATGGTTTTGCACTCGATGCGATTGTGAGCAGGTGTCCTGGAAAGAGTTCAATCTTTTCGGAATGATGGAGTGCAGCATGGAGTGAAGATCGGATCAAAGCTTGCAGGAAATCATGGAGTGAAGCTTGGAGTGAAGCATGGAGTGAAGCATGGAGTGAAGCTTGGAGTGAAGCTTGGAGTGAGGCTTGGAGTGAAGCGTGGATGAGGAATGATGGAGGACAGAACGGACAGGCGAACAAGAATTGGATAAGCCCCATATACTAGCAGACTACGTTCCATCGCATCGCATTTTATGGAGCTACGTGGTAAAAAGTGAGCTATAAAAATGGTCATAACAATCTTTCTGCTACGTATTTCGCACATTTAATGACATATTTCATTAATATTATAGACATTTTAAGATTTTAATTAATTTTATCACTTGAAATATTTCAAAATATTGACGAAAACATGCTTAACAAAATGTCATAAATCATCGTTTTCAAAGATTTTTTTTATTTATAACGACCAACAGACTCTCAAAGAGAGATTTGGTATTAAATTTCATTTCAATCATTTCAATCAGTTCCATCGATTTAATCAATCAGGACTTAAAAAGTCCAGTCAATAACTAAGAGTCATACATCATGAATGACAGATGATTAAATTTTTTTTTAATTTTTAAAAAAAGTAAATTAATTTTAAGAGAAATAAATTTTTTAAGTTTAACATTAGCGGCATGAAATATATCCCCGGAAGTTGTATGCTCCAACAACGCCGGAAGAGTCGGTATCCGTGACGACGAATGTTGTTTATGTGACGTCAGAAAAATGCCAATCAATTATTTATCAATCTACGAATAACTCTTGACTTTTGAATTTCAGAAAGTAAACAGAAATAGAAATATTAGAAATAATATCACAAATAATAATACAAATAAAATAACAAATAATATTACAAATAATATCAGAAATAATATTACAAATAATATTACAAATAATATTACAAATAATATCACAAATAATATCACAAATAATAATACAAATAATATCACAAATAATATTACAAATAATATCACAAATAATATCACAAATAATATCACAAATAATATCACAAATAATATCACAAATAATAATACAAATAATATCACAAATAATATCACAAATAATAATACAAATAATATCACAAATAATATTACAAATAATATCACAAATAATATCACAAATAATATTACAAATAATATCACAAATAATATTACAAATAATGTCACATATTTTCATGTCAATGTAAAGTCCTATCTTTATTTCTTAATTAACACCAAACCATCTCAAGATTCCATATACATCATCTTAACCAAACCTAACCAAAACAAATAACAAAACCCTACTAACCATAACCATAACCTTAATCCTAATACTAACCCTAACCTTAACCTTAATCCTATGTCATTCACCGTTCAATTTAGCCATTCACTCAGTCAATCGTGTTGGAATTAATGGAGTGTAAAAGAATTTTTTTTCATCTTTGAAAGATCACCTCACCTCGTAAAAGTTGGAATAATAAATTGCCTCGTTTTTCTGCTTCTATTTTCTCGAAATAATGTCGTCCATGTTTAAAGGAGACTTGAAGGCAACTTCAGACATAATACCCATTGAGGGCAAGAGATCAGAATTTGGCTTATTAAAATATTGCATTTGTTTTTTACTTAATATTACGTGTAATTATTATTTTTTTTATAATTAAATAATAATGAAGATGTTGAAAATTAAAAAAATTAATATTGATAATTATTTTAGTTACTTAATTTAAATTCATTCACCAGAGGGCGTCAGTGAAACAACTTGAGTAATTAAAATCGTATTTAGAATATTTTTCCATTTTAAAATCATTTTTTTAAATATCATATTTGCAATATAATTAACATAAATTATTCAACATTAGTGCGACGTCGTGGCCACAAAGATAATATATAAATAAGTTTAAAATTATGATTCGAAGATTAATTATAAAATAAAATAAAACTATATTTAAAAAAAAAAATAAATTAATAGTTAATTAATTAATTAATAATTAATAATAATATTAAATTATTAAATTATATATTATTATATAATACTATATTATATATAAAAATATTAAATATTAAATATTAAATAATAATAATAATAATAATAATAATAACAATAATAATAATAATAATAATAATAATAAATTAATTCACTGACAATAATAACGATCTGCAATTTCAGAGCGCAGTCAGGCACCTGTCATGTGGTGGGTGAGAAGTGGAGGATCATCATCATCATCGTCATCATCGTCGTCGTCATCGATTTACTTCCTTGTCGGACTCTCAGCCCTGCTAACTGGATGATGCTCGTCATGATAATGATGACGATGACGACCATGATGATGATGACGATGATTATGATGACGATGACGATGGCGACGATGATGACGACGACGATGGCGACTATAACGCGGGAACCATCAATCCAAACGAGAGGCCATTAAATTCGACAATTACTTGAATAAAATGACGATTTATTTTCTCCATTTTAACGAATATTTGCTTAAATAAAAAAAACGACTTTCCGCTTTTTTTCCTGATATTTAAGGATAAAAATACTCACTAAATTAGATTCCTTACTAGGGATGTGTGAATACCCTTCTAGGTCTGTTCGCTCATGCTTCAGTTTTGTTAGTTATGCGTCTTTGTATGTGTGCTTGTATTCGTCTTTGTATGTGTGCCTGTGTTCGTCTTTGTATGTGTGCCTGTATTCGTGTTTGTATGTGTGCTTTCAAGTGTGTTTGTATGTGTGCTTGTGTTCGTCTTTGTATGTGTGCTTTCAAGTGTGTCTGTATGTGCACGTATCTTTTAGACCTCACACGATGGAAGCGATTCGCACCGGTGAAGTTTTTGCTGGAGAAATTGGAAAATTTAAACCACAAAATGTATTTTATTATCATTGTAATATAATAATAATATTTATTATAATAACAATAATAACAATAATAATAATAATAATAATAATAATAATAATAATAATAATAATAATAATAATAATAATAATAATAATAATAATAATAATAATAATAATAATAATAATAATAATAATAATAATAATAATAATAATAATAATAATAATAATAATAATAATAATAATAATTAATAATAATAATAATAATAATAATTAGGTTTTTCATAAATTATACAATTGATAATTGATACATGTGTGAACGTCTGCATCTAAATTGAAAAGAAATGGTTTTTTATGAGATGCACTTTACATCTTCAGAGGAGAATCCTGTGTGGCCACAATAGTAAAACAATAATGTAAAATATCAAAAAAATTAAACGAATAAATAATAATAATAATAATAATAATAATAATATTAATAATAATAATAAAAAGAAGAAGAAGTTAGTGGGTAGGTAGGTAGGGGAATGAGTGAATGGATGAGTGAGTGAGTGAGTGAGTGAGTTTGTGAGTGATTGAGTTTGTGAGTGAGTGAGTGAGTGAGTGAATGAGTGAGTGAGTGAGTTTGTGGGTGAGTGAGTGAGTGAGTGAGTGAGTGAGTGAGTGGAGTGAGTGAGTGAGTGAGTGAAGTGAGTGAGTGAGTGTGAGTGAGTGAGTGAGTGAGTGAGTGAGTGAGTGAGTGAGTGAATGAGTGAGCGAGCGAAGAGATAAAGGAACGAATAACTGAGAACAGACCCACTTAAAAGCATGTATCACTTGAAATGACTTGAGTTGAAATTTCTAGAGGTCATAAACAACCCCGCAGTAAATCACAATCAAAGACTTCCTTTTACTTCGGTATTTGAGGTAGTAAATAGGGCTGCCATTACGGGATAAGGGCTGGGGTTAGGGTAAAGGATCACTGCGGACTTATTGTTTATTTCAGAATTTATTATGTGAAAGAAGTCTTAAAAAAGGAAAATTAGGAAATTTAAATTGTAAATAGCTATACTATTATTGGTTGCCTTTTTACGTATCCCAACGAAGTAGCTTCGATTCTATTGGTCGGGTTAATTACACGATTGGTAATTTTATTTAAAACGGAAAAACATAAACAAACAAAAAAGAATTATCCTGAAAACTATTTTTTTGCACTCAAAATTCCCCAATAAATGTTGTCATTGGTAACCGAATGATGCGAATGATTTGAGAATTTCTCCATTTTTGAGGTAGGTGGAACAGGTGTGGATTCACGGATGAGTGATCAGTGATCCTCCAATCAGGTGCTTGTAATTGGAGAGACACTTACTTTGGCAATGAAATGTTAAAGGATGTTTAAGAGGATTTTCAAGGTGGCAATGTTCGATTTCGAATAGTAATTAAAGGTCATACGTCAGTTATAATTAGTAATAATAATAATAATAATAATAATAATAATAATAATATGATGATGATGATGATGATGATGATGATGATGATGATGCTGATGATGATGATGATGATGATGATGATGATGATGATGATGATGATGATGATGATGATGATGATGATGATGATGATGATGATGATGATGATGATGATGAGGATGATGATGATGATGATGATGATGATGATGATGGATGATGATGATGATGATGATGATGATGATGATGATGATAATAATAATAATAATAATAATAATAGTAATAATAACAATAATATAATTTAATATAACATACAATGAAGTGTAATAGTATTAACAATAATATCATCATCATCATAAGACTAAAGACTAAAGCGCACAAAACTAAAAATAACTCTCTTTAGTGAATGGCCAATTCAATAATTCTTCCAATAATTGAATAATTAATTACCTCGAGAAGAATACGAGTTACACGTTTAGCACGAACACCTGAGAAAATATTACTCAATTAATTTTTTTTAAATTTTTTTTTTAGCGGATGATGAATGATTGAATCTTCTACTAAAGTTCAAGAGCAAGTTGTGAATGCTCGAGTGAACGCCGTCTGAAGTTTAATTAAATGCTTCGCGTTGTGAATTTGTTTTCCAGTTTTCCATCTACATGAGCTGTAAAATATCATCATCACCACGATACTCTGCCGCCGTCCTCTTCCTCCTTCTCCTCCTCCTCCTCGTCATCATCATCATCACCACCATGATCACCATGGAAACACGAAAACAAAAGATGAACCTCAGAGGGGTCTTTCTGCCGCTCGTCGTTGTTATCGTCTGCGTGCCATGTTGTCGAGATCCTTCCTCAGGAAATCCTGATGACGACGACGACGACTATGACGATGACGATGACGATGACTATGACGGTGACGATGACGATGACGATGACGATGATGATGATGATGATGACGATGACGATGACGATGATGATGACGACGATGATGATGATGATGATGATGATGATGATGATGATGAGAGGCACCGTAATCAGCTTAATTGCTCAGTAACTCCATCTCCTGACGAATCACTTCCACGTGTAGGCTGACGTCACTTCCTGTTCTGAGGAATCTCGGATGATCAACAAACGATGCTGTCTGTTTGTTTATTAATTAACTAATATTAACTAACTAACTAACTAATAATGTCTGAGGACTATAGAATCCAATCCAAACATTGATATTCAACCCATTCTAATAAGAAAATTAACATCATTTTTTAAATAAATAAATAAATAGACATAAAAGATTTAAAGTCCTTAAAATGTTTTTGCTATATTGCTTTAGGTCGACAATTACCAATTAATAAAAGTTTTTTACTTCATTTCTTTGATCCTCAACAGTAGCCATGAATTCATTTATAATCCCCCAGTCACCTAACCATCCATTCACCCATCCACTCAGTCACGCATGCTCCCATCACCCATCCACCTACTTACACATCACTCATCCACCCCCTCATCCATCCACCCACTTACGTATCACCCATCCACCCATTTACATATCACCCATCCACCCACTCATACATCCTTCATCCACCCACTCACTCAACTCCGTGCCATTCATCCGCCTTCTGCCCTCAGATAGTACCCAGCCAGTCGCTCGAGCCTCAGGTTTTCCACGCCGGTGTTAAAGTCTAGAAGTGCTTATAGGCGAGAGCGCGTACGCGTGGAAAAGGTAAACACCGATTCTATCTTTCTCAGACTAGTGCTACTCCACTTTGGAAAGGCTGCTTATCTCCTGGAGATTCTCTCTTCTTCTCGCTTGGAACTTCAGCCGCTGGGAGGTTGATCGATCGGCGAACTTTCCAGATGAGGAAGATGGAAGTTGTCGACTGTTGAAGGGTACTTACTCTGGAGTTATGGTTTCTGGAAAATTTTCTGATATGGCTGTTTTGTCTGGGTTATTTTGTGTCATTTTGTGGTGTTGGTCCAAGTTGTTTGCACGGAAAGGTTGGTATTACACTATTGTGATGGCTAAAGCTGGTGGCATTTCGAGTTTCTGATGATTTCGGTAAAATATTGTAGTTTATTAATTTTATTTAAATTATAGTCTGTCTAATGAAATACATTCAATAGTTCTATTTCAAACTGTACTAATGCGCATCTACGTGATCCTGCTAACTATCAGAAAATAATTAATTGTTTTAAAAGTAAACCAGTAATTAATAATTAATTAATAATAAACACTAATAAAATTAAAATAGCAAAAATGATCTAAAAATATGTAAATATTAATTATCGAATATCGAAATAATATTAACAATAATAAAATAACTGTAATATATGTATTATAATAAAATTAGCATATATTATTATAATTTATAATAAGGAATGGACATTGGCAGTGTTGTTAGCTGGTTGCTATAACAACCACCACCTATCGTAACCACTATCTGCATTGCCGCTTTCCAGACCCTGGCGAACGTTCTAGAAATTAATAGTCACCCTGGCGACTGAAATGAAAATATTTAAATTAAACATAGTTTTAAATATCTTGAAATTGCGACTTACTTTTATTTCAATAACGTAATGAATTTAATGGCATTTGTTTATGGATCATGTTCCATGTTAAGATCGTATTTTGTATTTTTATAATATAAATAAATAAATATAAAAATAAATAATATTAATAATAATTTCAATTATTTTTATTAACAATAATTACACATTGCGTTGTAATTTTGTCATTAATAATTCGATGACATTTAGTGATTATAATAATTAACCGTAATAACTTTTCAAAACTTAAGTAACAACTAAGTCAACACAAGACGATCATGACGACCCACCAACATCATCATAATTATCGACACTATTATCATCATCATCATAATTACTATAATCACCGTCGTCGTCATCCTCATCATCATCATCATCGTCATCGTCATCATCATCATCATCATCATCATCATCATCTTCATCATCATCATCATCAGTAAAACTAAAGCGATGCGTCACTTCACACCAATCGTATCAGAAACTCCAGCAGGATGAATTGATTCACGTACGATCAGATAAACATAAAAATGTTATAATACGTTATAAATTTTTTTTTTAGTCAAAATTAATTTCTTCGAAAAAAATTATAAATTAATTTATCGAGACGAAATCTTATCAGTTACGCGTTATCTGCTTGAAGTGTAACTACCCGATGATGATGATGATGATGATAATGATGATGATGATGATGATGATGACGATCATTCGATTATCTACGAAGCGAGCGCATTCCATTTTGCGAATGGAAATATTTTCACGATGAAAACAAATAATATTGCACGATAATATCGATAATAAAAAATTAAATAAAAGACGAAACGATTTACAGTCAAAAAGTATTTAATTGAATAATTTATTTAATCATGTCGAACTATTGCTAAGAATTGAGTTGATTTCGTGAAAATGCTTTTATCTTAGTCACTAAATATTCAGGAGTTCATCGTGTTTAAACACTGCACTTATGTCATATAAGTAAATGACTAATTTATTAATGCATAATAATAATAATTATAATTGTTATTAATTTATTAGCAATTATAATAATATTTTTTTAAATTGCTATTATTATCATAATTATTATAATTTAAAAAATGATTATTATTATTATTTATTTTTGATCTATCATCTTCACCCTGATACATCTTCATTGCTGAAAAATAACTATTTAATGATATTGAATAAATATTTAATGAATTAATACTACATCCTACAAATATTCCAATGTTAAAATAAAAAAAAAAATTAGAAAATGTTTTAATCCATAAAATGCTGCCATTGAATCAATCACAATTATTTATTGACAGGAGATAAGAGGCCATCTTTGTTTCGTATCTTCTTGAGAATGTTTTTAATTCAATTAAGTTTATTAGACACAAGCTGTCTGCCTTATCAAGGCATTTATACGCAATAACAACAACAATAATAAAAATAACATTAATAATAAAAAAAAAAAAATAATGATAATAATAATAGCAATAATATAATTATTACTAAAAATTATTTTTTGTTACGACGACAACAATATTTATCTAGCATTTCTTCAAGTCTGGGTAAACGACACGTAACGACAGTTGTTCGTCGATATTAATATGTTAATATGATTTATTAATGAATTATTCGTCATATATTAATATTTTATATTATTACCATTTATTATATTATTATTTATTAATCATTTTAATCAATCATGTAATGTAAATAAGAAACAATTAAAAACATTGAACATCAATAAGCAATTATTAATAAATAAATATAAGAAGTCGAGAGTCAATTATTTATTCCAAACACGTCGTTATTATAAACCATATAAAGCGAAATCCAGGATTAATGTTACTATTCATATCTGATATCAGAAATGTAAATAGAATCATGAATAATTAAATACCTAGGTTTTAATTATGCAAATTAATATTCTTTATTTATCAACTGACTATATTTATCGTGAGCATTTACCATTACTGGAGGTTGCCATAACAATTAGTATTTTGAAATAATTGATAATGTTATTAATTTTAATTTCTAATCCCATTATTTTATTAAAATTGTTTCACCTGAATATTCATAAGCAACAATCGTGCAAAAAATAGGAGATAGGAAATTAATAACAGAAAAGATAATTTGAAAACATTAAGTCTCTGACAGTAGAAAAATTGAGGCGTAAAAATAGTTTAAGAAAACGTTTAAGTTTTGCAAGTCTTTGTAAGGAACATTATTGAAATATTTAACTTGTAAAATATTAAAATATAAAATAATTCAATTTAAAATATTTAAACAGAAAAGCCTTTAAAAAGAAACTTATACAAAATCGCACCAACAATCAAGCTCTAAACTGCGATCAATATAGCCACTTAATATTCATAGCCGCATGAATAATTAATGAGCCGAATAGATTATGATAATTATTCATGCAGCCAAGGCTACCGAGAAGTTGTCGTTCTTCTGACCTTCCTTGAGGACGATGATGTTCACCAGAGGGTGCTTGGTCTTCATCAGGTGGGTCTGCGATTGGTGGAATTTTAATGACATGCTAATTTATTATTAAACCAGTTATTGTGCCAGTGGAGTAATTTTATTAAAAATTATGAATATTCCGTAAATGAGTAAAGAGATGTTCAATACTTTTGATGCTTGAATTGTTCCACGAAATGTTTTATTTACAAAATTATGAATCTACGATTGTTTTGATTATAATTACATAACAAATAATTATCATAAATTATGCGACTTTTACATGGGCATAGGGCATTCCGTTCATCTTCTCATTCTGGGTGGCTTTGCTTCCAATCCAGACGAAACACTCCTTACTGGTATCAATTATGAAGACATCCTTAAAATAATTAATGAATAATTAATAAATTAATAATAATAATGATATTATTAAATGTAATAATAATCATCATAATAATTAGAAGATTATTCATATCGTAAGTAAATCACTGAACACTAACATCACTCTTAAGATCATGAAGACTAATGTGCGTGTCCTTGACCTTGGTGAAGGACAGGTTTCCGGAAGCGTCAGAAACCCTTCGTGAACAAACTTTAACATTGCATCGATAAACTAACATCGGAGATATTTACGATTTAAACTTTAATCGAATAAAAAATAAATTAAATTAATAAAAAATAAATCAATTGATTGAAACATTTACTTAAGAAGAATTTGTAAAAAAAAAATTTAATATGATAAATTGAACCCACTTGAAGAGGGTGGTCTTGAAGTCTGGTTCTTCCTCAAACACAAGATCTTTGATGTTTGGTTGATCAAGGGCATTGTAGAACGGATGCTGTTGATTTCAAAAGTACCTTATCACCACCATCATCATCGTCATCACCATAATCATCACCATCACCACCATAACCATCGACATCAGCGTCATCATGATCATCAACAGCTTAATCATCACTATCATCACTCGTCAACTAACATTGATAGGGGTGCTATCTTCTTCCAGAACCTCCGTCTGGCACTTTCCCCCTCTTTCCGACTTGATGGCGATGGAAACCTGGAGGGCCTTGAACCTCTCGTCCTTGTTGCTTCCGGATCCGTTCCACTGGTACAGGATTTCGCCGGTGTCCAGGATGAAGACGTCTCCAGATACGAGGCGTTCTTTGGAGCGTGGAACCTGTCACGTGATTAGGAAGTGTCATTGAGTGCTGTACGGAATGATGCGACGTCTAGCGATTGAATTGAAAATGTCTGTAATGATTACGGCCGGCGCCGCCTAGCGAGTGATTTTGAAAATGACGGACGTTATTTTACTTGAGTCTTTGGTTAAATAGTTACTTCAATATTTTCAATATTTAATCAACTATTCACTCGTTAATATGCATTTTTTCTAGAAATTATTTCAAGAGATTTATGACTAGTTTCATGTTTGAACAAAGACAAACACAAAACCTGCCAATTACAAGCAGCGGCCTATGAACCACAAGCAATGACTTTACCATGCGGTTCAAAGCTCACCTCTCTCACGAAGACATGCTTCCTATCTCCCTCAAAATGGAGCAACCTGGAAGTGTACTTCTTGGGTTCCACACGCTTGAATCCAGTCTCAGCTCCGCCCTCCCAGATGCTGAAAATCGAACCAATCAGTTTGTTGAACTTCAGAACGTTTAACCAATTAGGTTGTGATGATTGATCAATCAGTTTGTGATGACAGATCAATCAGGATGTGATGATTGATCAATCAGGTTGTGATGATTTATCAATCAGTTTTGCAGGTCAACCATCAACAATAGTTACAAAAGTTAGTTGCTGTTACTAATCTTGTTTATTTGTTACTACTGACGTATCAATAAATCAATAAAGTATAATAAATAAATATTTTCCAGATGTACTACACCAGGTGTGTTAGTGCAGAAACTGAATGCAACGGAGCGAGACATGTCAGGAATCACCTGCCAGCATGTCATTTGTTTGAGCTTCGGATGGGTAAACAAATGGATAGATGTGAACATTACCAAACAGAATTAATTACAATTATATAATAATAATAATAATAATAATAATATTTTAGACTCATAATTTATTTAAAACAATTAATTATGCATAAATTATTACGAAGCTATTATAAAACTTTTACTTTCATTTATAAGATAAAATTGTCAACGGCTCATAAATAACGCCATTTATGAGACATTTACTGAAGAGGTGTATTAAGGAGAATGTTTAAACGTTCACTTGAATAAGGGCAATTCAGTGTCAGGCTATTGATTGATAATGATGATGATGATGATGATGATGATGATGATGATGATGATGGTGATGATGATGATGATGATGATGATGATGATGATGATGATGATGATGATGATGACGATGACGATGACGATGACGATGATGATGATGGCTAATATGACAATGACACGAAATATTATTTCACAAATTTGGTATCAGTACAAGAAATCAAAGTTTGTTGATTGATCTCAAATATTGCGGTTATTATTATTATTATTATTATTAAAAGTAACCTATCAAAAAATTGATAAGATACTTTATAGTTATAGTTAACGATTAAATTTTAAATTCACTCACATAATGCCGTTCTTGAAGTATGACTTGAAAAGGTCAGATTCGTAACCTTCGACCTCTCTGAACTGAACCGGTTTGTCGTTGTGGAAAGTGTCCAACTCCACCGTCTTGTAGGCTGCGGTTCCATATTCATCCTTCATGTTGGAGTATTCATAATTTGTAATGTTTAATTGTTATTAGTTTAATTTTTATATTAAACTGTCGTTATTATTATTATTATTATTATTATTGTTATTGTTATTATTATTATTATTATTGTTATTATTATTATTATTATTATTATTATTATTATTATTATTATTATAATTATTATTATTATTGTTATTGTTTTTGTTATTATTATTATTATTATTAACATTATTATTATTTCATCATCACATTTAATTAATGGCTGTAATATACTTCATAATCATATTTATTATTGGTAATTACATTATTGCCGCTATTGTTGTTATTAATAAATACACTTTATATCGAACTCTAATCTCAAAGAGCTCATTCAATTCGAACAGGTGAGCGCACATTGCCAGCCCACTGCAGGTGTATCATCGACCTGATGATAGCGTTTTACGTCTCACCTGAGTACTTTTGCTGCCAATCCAAAAATGGAGATTGTAGCAGAGTTCCTTCGAGGTAGGGGTTGGACGGTAGGTCTGTTGATGATGATGATGATTATGGTGCTGGTGATGATGATGATTGTGATGCTGGTGATGATGATGATTGTGATGCTGGTGATGATGATGATTGTGATGCTGGTGATGTGATGATTGTGATGCTGGTGATGATGATGATTGTGATGCTGGTGATGTTGATGATTGTGATGCTGGTGATGATGATGATTGTGATGCTGGTGATGATGATGATTGTGATGCTGGTGATGTTGATGATTGTGATGCTGGTGATGATGATGATTGTGATGCTGGTGATGTTGATGATTGTGATGCTGGTGATGATGATGATTGTGATGTTAATGATGACGATGACGATATGGTGCCGGTGAAAGTTATGATGAAGTGATTAGGATAATAATGGTGTGCTAACAATGCCTTTTTCAGACT
>JAJTWR010000272.1:395000-420000 GCA_021613335.1 Whitmania pigra | reverse complement strand
TCCAGCTTCCCCGTGTTCGAAACCCGGCTTGTTACAGACACTAGTGAAGCCCACTGGCGAAAGGTTGTTAAAAATGTATAAGAAATAAAATTCAGTGAAAAGTGTAAAAATTGAAAAGCTCATTTAATAGGAGAAAATAACAAACAAAATGGTTTGAGTATTAATTATTTTGTATGTTTAATACAATTACATAACATAATTTATATTGTTCTTCATTCATTTGTATTTATCCTTCAAATTATTAAATTTTAAAATAAAAATAATCAAATAACAATAAAATCTCGATTCGTTAAAATTTTAAAAGCCTCATTTCATGATCTTTTATTGTTCAATAAAATCGTGCTCTTCTATTCATTCGCATTAAAATTCCCAGAGCCCATCATCCTACTGGGTTCAGAAGACAAAGAAGTCAAAGTACTTGACCATGGCAAGATATACAGTCACAGTAACAGATCTGCAAGTGCACATCTACACTTACAGACACTGAGAATCAATGACACGGATAGGCAGGAAAGCCAACATTGGATGTTTTCTTCACGTCACTGATGAATGTCGTCAGTCTTTTGGAAACTTTCTTCAACAGAGTACTTTTTGACGTGCCTTGAAATGTCGTGGAGAAAACAGTTTTTTTGCTCCCCTGAGATTGCATAGTACGTCGGAAAACGATTAAGTTACTACTACTGTCATTAAGAAGCATTATTTCTGCAATATTAGAAAAAAAGCTCTTAAAACAGGAAGAGAAAAGGAATAAAAGATATTCTAATTTTTCGAAAAAGGTCAGAAAAATGGCAACAATAAAAACAAAGTTAAACGAGAATCATGCAGTTCGATTGTTGAGTCGAAAATATTCTAATTGTTCGTCTGGTATTGAAGACAATCAAATAAGTTAACATTCAGATCGTAACTGGTCATCGCATGACACCAAATTTAGTTAGAAATCGTCATCCGAATTTGAAGTCATCGTATTCCATTCTAAGTAGCTAAAAATCTATCTTGTAATACTCAGTTGACGATGAAGAAATTTGGCGGGAAATCGTAAATAAGCCGAACGCGGATAGTTTGTAGGGTTACTAAATGTGAAAAGGGCAATTTGAAAACTTAATTTTACAACTACGGAATATTAATGGCTGTTTTGAAAAGGGCCATTTTAAATTATTTATTTGAAATTTAGCCCTATTGCGAAGTGTTAAGTTAATTCGTCTTGTTCAGCCAAAATGTAAAAAAATTCAGTTCAATAATCGTTTGAGACAGAATTTGCATCTAACTTGGTACAAACTCTTCTCAAGAAATACTTACATCCCAGCAGTGGGTGTTTTAGAAGCATTAATCATTATTTGTTCATCAATTAATGTGTTATTATCATTTTCAAAAACTAGTGGGACTTGAACCTATCCTTGTCTAAGCATCTTCTATTCAATTGGTCTATCCAGCCTAAACTAATTAATGAGTAAAGACCTCATTTTAATGTCTTTTTTTCAATCGAACTTCACAATTTGTGAAGACGGGGTTTGACGGAAGACTGTAAATGCGAGCTCTGCGGCAGTTTTGAGAAACTCCATCACTTGTTCTCAAATTGCGAATATGCCCTTGGCAACGGTCGGTACACATGGCGACACATTTAAGATCCTAAGGGAAGTGGTGGAAGCCACCAAAACGGCAGTGGTCAAATCAAATTGTCGCAAGATTGCGTTGTAAAGGAAGATAAACTTCTTGGGGAAGGGTTTTTCACTACCATTTCACTTCCTCTTCTTGCAGAAGCCAATGATTGGACCGTCGCAACAGACCTAGAAGCTTTGAGACACTATTGAACACATCCCCAACTGTTTAGGGAACTTAGCGGCAGGAAGCCGGATGTTATCTCATCGTCGTCGTCAGGCGCTTTCATTTTAATAGAGTTCCGTGGGAGGATAGGATCGAACCAAGCTATGCGTTGAAAACGGAGAAGTACTCTGAACTGAAGAAAGATCCGGGGAAGAGCGAATTTCGAGTAACGCTAATCCCCGTTGAAGTTGGGGCGAGTGGTTTGGTTGGGGAGCCGGCCTAGGCGTTCCTCATTCAAATTGGGTTATCGAGTCTGGAAAGATCTAAGACAGCATCGTACTGGATTTGGAAGATGAGAGGTCGTAAACGTTGCTATAAGAAGAGATTGCTGTTTGGTTGTGGAAGTGTTGGGTTGCGCATTTGCAAATGACGTAAAACGCGAATGAGCGTTTGATGCCACATGTGCGCGCAACCGGTGATCGTAATTTTCTAAGTGAAGGAGGCGTCCACCCCACGGAAATTATAACTCCCACTTTGCATTACATCGTATCGATGTGCAAAGGTCACCGCGAGTCTCTCATCAATAACCACATAATGAGCGGTGCGATGAAGTTGGTTTAATTAAGTAATTAACCGACAGGGACATCCTCCTGATCAATAACACCCCTCAGAAGTTTGGGCCGAAATTGCCAATGACTCTTCTGATGATTTCTTACCCGTATGCTCCTGGGTGCAGTTTCTAGGTTCTGCTTCATGTCATATTATGTCATAGTTACACTCAGGGTAGCCGATAAAAATCTCGTGCCCTAGACAGAGCAGCCATAGGGCCATAGTCTTAGCGGAAACGGATTATATTGAAATTATTCCGCACCTTTAAATGTTTCTTTGGAAAAATAATCTTCATTTATCTAATTTACATAAGTGATAATATAAGTATCACTTTATTTCAAAAATAATGTAAACGAGAAATAACGGTATCGATGTTATATGAAATTATTTCTAACAATTTCTTATAACTCATTCATCTTATTAATTATTATATTTAATACTTATGTTATTTAATAATTTATGATCATGATATTCCAAATCTTTTATTTTTTAAACCACCTTTTTACGAAAATAGTTTTTTAAAATTTAATTAATTATTGCGCGCGCCGAACCGTTTATTATATTCACGATCTTTTTTTAGAGCTCGAGAAAAATTCTCGTCACATTGCATCAGACCAATCTTTCAGTCGTCCAATTACAAGGTCCTCAAAGTTATTGAATTTCTAAGTTTGAATTTAAGATTCCAATTCGAATTTAAGAAAAACATGTCTTATAGCAGATTTAAGCAAAATTTCTATAACAACGTCAACACTGCGTTTGACTCGCAAAGCGGACCACTTCAAAATGACAACGTCTATTATAACAAGCACAGACCTGGTCAGGGAAAACATCGACCAAACAAAAATTTCACCAAGAGAAACTACAATGGCCAAATGGGGAACGGTAATATTCCCCATATGGCACAGGTTGTGAACAAATCTTTGGGACTGAAAAATAGACAATATCAGGGCAACTTGGAAGCTGGATCCAGACGTCCAAAGCCAGCTTTCGCATCGGAGCAGTCAGAGGTAAATCAGAATTTTTCTGAAACTTATTCGCGAGGAAATGGAGGTAGGAAATTCGAGAATGGCAATTTCTTCAACAATTCGAGAAAAATCGATAGAAGGACAAAAAAGGGAGCAAACAATTCGGAACCTCTTCGAAAACATGAAGAACAGCAGAAGCAGGTTCCTGATCAATTCGAAGTATCACAGAGAGAGGAAATTGATCCAAAAGAGGACAACGACATAATAAGTACACCGACAAATCAAGAACCATCCCTGGAGATGCCAGAGATCTTCACTGAGAAGAAGAAGAAGAAGGACACAATCAAGACTCCAGCAAGAGAAAAACCTCTTAATCTTACGAGGCAAGAGGAATGGGAACCCAAGCACAACATTATAATAGGTACCTGCATGGACATGTGTCCCGAGAAAGAGAGATACGAGAGGGAGAAAAGTGGATCACTTTCATATTTTGAGATCGTACCCGGGACAAATCAAAAAGGCCGATTTCCACTGGTCGACCATTCGAAAGCCGTAAAAGAATACTGTAGGTCTTCGGCAGACCAGTCGTTGCCATTGCCTTCGGAATTGCGGCCCCCTCAAGTACTGAAGATGACGATGAACTACCTCCTTGCTAACGTAGTGAACAAAGGTTGTCCTGGTATCTGGGCCGAGTGGTATAACTTTCTTTGGAACAGAATGAGAGCAATCAGGAAGGACATAACCCATCAACTGCTCTGCGACATGACAGCAGTCGAATTGGCAGAAAAATGCACACGTTTCCACATTATATGCTCCGAACTTCTTTGCGAAGAGGAAGCGGCTGTCTTCGACCAGAAAATCAACTCTGAAGCCCTCACAAAGTGCCTTCAGACCCTTAAGGAATTATACCATGATCTATATGAAAATCAAAGCGTTACCAGTCCGAATGAAGCCGAGTTTCGTAGCTATATGATTCTTATGAATATCAACCAAGCAGGCGACATCTTGAGAGAATCCCATCGATGGAGGAAAGATATTCTTTACTCGAAGGCCGTGAAAAACAGTTTTAAAATCTACTCTATTGTCAGCAGTAACAACTACAGCAAATTCTTCAGGCTAGTCAAGAAATCCAAGTATCTGGAGAGCTGCATACTCCACAGATACTTCAACCAAATCAGATCAACGGCAGTTGAACGTATATTTAATGGCTACAAGGACCTCGAATCAACCTATGTGATTGAGGTCAGTTATGTAACTGATCAGCTCGGATTTGATTCGAGTGCAGAGACCGAAGCTTTCCTGAGACAGTCTGGATTGACTGTTGCTGACGGAATTATCCAGAATGACAAGTTCATCGTTAGAACGCAAGATCAAAAACCGAAAAAGTCATTCAAGCTTGTGGGCTCGAAGATGAATGAAACACTCGGAGAAATCGTCAACGGAGGTCCTCTGGTACCAGAAGATAATCCAACATCAGAGACCAGCTCTATCGAACCAGCAACAAATAGCTTCCAAACAAACGCACCTGTTGATGTGACGACTCAACAAATCTTTCCAGAAACAAACTTTTATTCAGCTTCGCCATCAATTGTACGCGACTATGAAGCGATGGAAATAGATGAAGACATCCCTATCACGACTAAACTCAGGACTAGATGTGCAGACGACATGCAAGGAACTAAAATTCAATTTGAAACACAAAACACAATTGAAGAAAAACCTCATGCGCAAATTGAGGATTATTCGAACAAATCGAGCTATGAATTTGTGAGTCAGATGGAAGAACCAAGCAAATCGCCATTAATCACCAACGTTAATGATGAGCCTAAGCAAGTTCTTTTTACACATGATCTGGAATCGGAAAAGACATACATGAACACTGAAAAACATAAAATCGACATCTCAAGCGATCCGGAGGTTACGATTCCAACAGAGATTCCAGAACACTCTAAAACAGAAAGCGAAATAATAAACGATGAAGTTAAGGAAGAAAAGGAAGATAGTTTATATGATGATATCTCCAAAGAAGTCAAGAGAAGAATTGAAATAGAGGTGCTGGAAAGAACTAAATACTGCTGGTCGCCACTGAATGTTTGTCAAATGATCAATGATCAGATCTGTATAAATGGAGGAATATCACATGGTAGAAGAATGTTCTGGAAACTAGTAATCTCCTTGCCACATGAAGGTTCAATACTTAACTGTGATCACGATCGATTCACAAAATGGTTGGCTAGAAAGTTCAAAGTGGCAGAAGAATGCCTGCCGGAAGATGGAACAGAATTGTGCCTTGGTCACACGCAGAGAGTGCCCGTATCGATGGGCAGAGGTTACGGTTCAGTAGATATGTGCATTAGGTCGACTACAGGAACTTCATTCCATGCACTGACAATGCAGGGTGTCACCTCAATATTGTTCTATATCAGAGACCAATCGGAAACAAGCGATTTACAACAACTCCTTGAAATGGAGTCAGAGAGACTGTCACTCTTTCTCGGAAACAAACCTTTTCTTCCAGCTCCAACTTTAACCATCATTGGAGCAAAGAATCAAAATTGGACAACCGATTACGTTTCTCAATCTCTCAGACTGAACTCGTATGTGGAAAAAGAACTTATTGAGTCATTCAACGTGGTGATGTGTGATGACGTTTGGCAGAAAGAAACATCACATCTGCTTAAGGAGTGCGTCGGTTCCATGATGCACAGATTACCACTGTCTCCTCCCCTTCGCACAAAGCCAGTTTTCGAATTTTTCGAGAAATATCTTACCAAATTCTTTTCAAACCCTGTCATAAACAACTTTCAGAGAAGACAGTTCAATCCGGTCAAAGATCATGAACTGCCAATATTGATTAGCAATTACAACGAGGTCGCTAGTTGGCTCATAACAAAGGTGACTGATGTACCTGACCTGGGTTCCATTTCTTGGCCACCCAGCGAATTATGCTTCAAAGACAAAGAACTTCCACCTCCACTGTGGAACTCGAAGGAAAGACTCCAAGCGCTGCAGACATACCTGAAGGATGTAATTCTTCTCCCAGAGTTTCCAGTCACCAATGACATCAGTTTTGTCGAGGCATGCCACACTCTGAACAAATACGTAAAAGCTGTTGGTGAAAATTCACCATCAACATGGAAGTTGGCAAGCAATATTAACAACATTTTGGAAAAAGCCAGACCTCAGCCCAAATCAAGAAAACGTGTTAGATTGTCTCCTCAGCTTTCAAGCTCAATCATTCCATGGACATCCATTGTACTTGCACTGGTTGAATTCCAACTATCGAACCTCTACGGCCTCAAGGACTTGAATTTTCAGAGGCTTCTTACGGTCTCCTACTTTGAAGATCTCATAGTAGAGGCACCAGCTTTGATATTTCCACCTCTTCCAAGGTTTGAGAAAAGTTTCGAATTAAGCAGTCCTTGCACTCATCCATCCGCTCAGCCGCAGCAAATTCCCTGCGTTGAACACGTCACTAAAGAAGACATTGAGGCTTTGTTCGATAAAGTAAAAGCCGAAACAGAAGCAAATAAGATGTTCTTGAAATACTTAGAAGAAGCTCTCGGCAATGCGGAAGACGTTTATAACATCGAACCAAAATCTAAGAAAGTACGGTTTTATTAGCCATTTTTTATGGTGCATCAGTTTTACTTTTGCTTCACAAAGTTCATAACACCTTTAATAAATTTTTTAACAAAAATAAAATCATCCTTGTTTTTAAAATGTTCTCATTTCGAGTGAGTTGATTTAATTAAAAAATAAATTTAAAATAAAGGGCACCGTAAATTTATAAGATTGGGATCGTGGAACCAGCGCATCCACCTCGCGAGGAACGCTAAATGCTCAGATTAGCTGAACAGAAACTTAGGAGTCGAACCTATGATGACAAATAGGCAACTCTCTGCGATAAACATGCTTACAGCCCCGTCTTTTTGTGATTGGTCAAATAAGTAGGATCGATTCTATTTTAGTCCATTATTGTTAATCTTATTGATAAGGGGTGTACCAAAGAAGATGTCAGCAAAAATTTGCCAATTTGTTTTACCCCTTCCCTTATTTTGCGGACATCCATAGTTTTGAAAATAAAAACATGTCGTATGAATTTATTTTAACGAATATGCAATTTTTTTTTGAAAAAATCCGACTGTAGCCAATCTGTAAAATTTGCACCCAATAATATATTTTCTTGGTTGTTGGTTGGTGATTGATTTCGTCGGCTCGTTCTATCCACCATAAGATGATTGTGACGAAAATGCATGCCTTAATTTGAAGCGTTTTATTTTAAATTCGATTATAAGTTTTCTCAAATTTTCATTTATAACAGAATAATGAAATCATGGAAGTAAAATCATTAAAAAATTTGCAAATTTTTAAATTGCTTATTTTTTTTTTTTTAAATGCTGATTCTTACATGACTTGCATTGCAGTTTTCAAAAGCTGCTTTTAATGACAAATCATGGACTTTAAGCTTTAAATTCCTTAGTAAAATATGGAGCGATGTAATTTTAAATGTCATCTGCATGGTACTCGTATCTTGGACAAAAGTATTTTAGAATACGTATTTCGTATTCTAATATTTTGAGCTCCTCAAAGAATTATTTAGTAATAATTGTAATTTAGTGTTTTAAATACTTTTCAAAAATTACTTTAGTATTTGGCATTTCAGTTACTCAGTGGCCAGTATTTTGACCACCTCTGGACTTAATAGGGCGAGTTAACCGAGTTCAAGATAAGTGGCTTCGACCACATTTTGTAGTAAAAAACCTAAACTAAAAGTTAATTCTAATTAATGTATGTAAAAATATTTAATTACTTCGATCGTTTATTAAAATTACGATCTAATCTCAAGTTGTCAGTTACATTATTATTATCAATTATTTACCTACTTTATATAACAAAATAGATAATCTGATATAACAATAATAACTTCAATACCGATAATAAAATTTAATTAATTTTTATGATTGCAGAAATTTATTCAAAATAATTATTTCGCGCCTCTATTGTATTTAAGATCTTTTACTAAGCTAGTTGTATACATGATATTTTTATTTTATATTATAAAGTTACTTTAAATAAAGTAATCTGTTTTCATTAGAAAATTAATAATTTTAGTTTTGCTGGAAACAGAATTCAAGCAGAAACAGGGATTAGAGGAATATCTACAATATGAAACAGAAGGCGAAAGGAGCGCAACCTTTTTGGAAACCACAAGAGGTAAAGGCCTTAACAAATACGCAGACGTCTAATGGAAACTACGGTCCAAAACCAACGTTTTTATGGACGCAGTCCGAGACTAAGTCAAATTTTGTGGTAACAAATTCACAAGGGAGTTCCAGCAAACCAGTCGCAAGTGGTAAGTACTTCAACAACAATTCGATGAATATGTACAACATGCCACAGAAGGCGAAAGGACCGAGACCTTTCTGGAAACCAGAAGAGGTAAAGGCCTTAACGAATACATCGACAAAACAAGACACCAGCAAAAGCCTCCCTATCAATATGAACCTCTTGAGTGGCATGAACCAACGACCTGCTGAAAACAGTCACCAAATGATGGAGGTACACGAATACGAAGCGGAGACGGCAGACGTCGAAATGATGGAGGTAGACCAAATGGTGGAAGTATGCAAACCCAAAACAACGCTATTTGGTGGACAGTCAGTGAGTAAAGTAGACGAACCAATAATGATGGAGGTGGACGAACAAGAAAATGGAGAAATGGCTGAGGTCGAGCAGATGGAGGTGGAAGAAACAAATGTGGTAAAAGAGTTCAAACCGGTAGAGGCAGGAATTTCAAGTCTTACAGAGCAACGGATTACACTGACGCACGTAGACAAACAAATTAATGCAGCAAGAGACGAGGTCGAACCAATGGACGTAGAAGAAATAAATATTATAGTCCAAGAGGTCAAACACGTAGAGGCAGGAAAATCAGAACAAGAAATGAAATCCATGTGGTTAGACAAACAGATTATTGCAGCAAAAAACATCCCAAGAATGAAATGCGCTTACGGGGAACCTTCGGTAATCTGCCCATTTGAGGTCCAACACCAAGTATTAAACGAGGAATGTGTCAGAGACGACTTGAACAAGCCAGATCAGGAATTCAGAAGCCTCGTGGATGAAAACTGTGATAATATGACCAATCTCAATTCTCCTGACAAGTCAGAGAAACAGGCAATTCAAGACCTCTCCAAGAACGAAGAAGCATCACAGTGTCCAAACGATACGAATGAAGCAGCTATTGCACTTACAAATATTTCAAACGCTCAAGAATATCAACTTCTGACTGATGTAATCGCTGATGATGAAGGAGTCTGCCCTGAAGACATAGAAATTCCGGCAGATGAATGCGAGATAGTAAAAAATACCGAAAAAGAGCAGAGTTTGTTTGATATAATTTCTAGCGAAGTCAAAATTAGATTACAGAAGGATGAATTAGAAAGAACAAAATTTTGCTGGTCGCCGCTGAACGTATGCCAAATGTTCGAGAATCTAATTGCTGAGAATGGCGAAAATAATCTCAGCAAGAAGTTGTTTTGGAAGCTTGTAATATCTTTGCCACCTGAAGGTTCAATACTTAACTGTGATCACGATCGATTCACAAAATGGCTGGCTAGAAAGTTCAAAGTGGCAGAAGAATGCCTGCCGGAAGATGGAGCAGAATTGTGCCTTGGACACACTCAAAGATTGGCCACATCGACAGGCAAGGGTTACGGTTCAGTAGATATGTGCATTAGGTCAACTAGACGAACTTCATTCCATGCACTGACAATGCAGGGTGTCACCTCAATATTGTTCTATATCAGAGACCAATCGGAAACAAGCGATTTACAACAACTCCTTGAAATGGAGTCAGAGAGACTGTCACTCTTTCTCGGAAACAAACCTTTTCTTCCAGCTCCAACTTTAACCATCATTGGAGCAAAGAATCAAAATTGGACAACCGATTACGTTTCCCAATCTCTCAGACTGAACTCGTATGTGGAAAAAGAACTCATTGAGTCATTCAACGTGGTGATGTGTGATGACGTTTGTCAAAAAGAAACATCACATCAGCTTAAGGAGTGCGTCAGTTCCATGATGCACAGATTACCACTGTCTCCTCCCCTTCGCACAGAGCCAGTTTTCGAATTTTTCGAGAAATATCTTACCAAATTCTTTTCAAACCCTGTCATAAACAACTTTCAGAGAAGACAGTTCAATCCGGTCAAAGATCATGAACTTCCAATATTGATCAGCAATTACAACCAGGTCGCTAGTAGGCTCATAACAAAGGTGACTGATGTATCTGACCTGGGTTCCATTTCTTGGCCACCCAGCGAATTGTGCTTCACAGACAAAGAACTTCCACCTCCACTGTGGAACTCAAAGGAAAGACTCCAAGCGCTGCAGACATACCTGGAGGATGTAATTCTTCTCCCAGAGTTTCCAGTCACCAATGACATCAGTTTTGTCGAGGCATGCCACACTCTGAACAAATACGTAAAAGCTGTTGGTGAAAATTCACCATCAACATGGAAGTTGGCAAGCAATATTAACAACATTTTGGAAAAAGCCAGACCTCAGCCCAAATCAAGAAAACGTGCTAGATTTGCCAAAATATCTCCTCAGCTTTCAAGCTCAATCATTCCGCGGACCTCCATTGTACTTGCACTGGTTGAATTCCAACTGTCAAACCTCTACGGCCTCAAGGACTTGAATTTTCAGAGGCTTCTTACGGTCTCCTACTTCGAGGATCTCATAACCGATTCACCCGCGTTGATTTTCCCGCCTACTCTGAGTTTGGAAGAAAGTCTCGATTCCAATTGTTCTTGTTTGAACCACAAAGCCTTAATCATTGCCAAAGATGATTTTGATACTTTGGTCGATGAAATCTCGGACGAGAGAGAAGCAAACGAATCGCTCCTGAATTACTTGCAGGAGGCCATCAACGACACCAATGATCTTGAGCCACGGTCTAAGAAAACCAGATTCCATTAAGTTCATCATTTCATGATTGTTTAGTTATTTTAAAAGTTAATTTCAGGGTTTTTATTAAAATATTCTTGCAAAAAAAAACAACAAAGAATTCAAAATAATCTTAGTCATTGCTTCTAATGAACTTTCACAACTGTGAGATGAGTTATTAGAGCATTTATGAACAAAATAAATATATCAATAACAAAGTTGACTTATTAAGCAATCTAAGCATAACAATGTCGTAGTAACAATCTCATTTTTATTAATAGATTAATAAGTTAAAAATCATGTCGCATTCAAAAACTATGATAATTTATTCACAATTAATTGTCAATAAATATTTAGACATCAGCAAAGTATTGGAATCAACATAGAAAATACTCACGAGATTCTGCATAACCCTTCTGCAACCACCACCACCAATATACTAAAATAAAAATAACGATAACAATAATAATCACTGTTGTAAATAACATTGCAAAGCACGGGACAATTGCAGACTTAATGATTCATCGGTGTGATGACAAGCCATAATCCGACAGGCTCTTAGGATAATCACACCGGGTGGCATTAAATTTGAAAGAAATATGATGCAAAAAAAAAAAGATAGGCATTGACGATGATAATAAGGAGTATAAACTGGAAATTAAGTATGAATAATTAACTAATTAATAATTAAAACTAAAGATAATAACCAACGATAATACAAAATCACCACTCCTAACAGGTCAACATAAAGAAAGCAACACCTTTGGAATTATAGAAGTGTCCAAAGCCAAAAGCTGACAACGACGGCACCGATGAACACGACATCACCTGTGTCGATGATGATAACAATGAGTGGAATGATGTCAATAATAATGATGACGATGAGTGGAATGATGATGATGATGATGACAGCAGAATGAAGCTGACTCAGTTGAAAGCGTCCTCCTCGCTGTCGTACTTGTTCTTGACGGCGTTGTTTGAGGTCAGCGATATCTCCTCACTTGGAAATAAAACGAACATAATATTCTCAATGGAGCGTTGATTCAACGATAAATTTTAAAGAAACGTTTGTTTACTTTTTGACAAATCAATAAATTACAATAAAGATGTAAAATCTCTGATGCCCATGCACTTTACTGCTACTACTACTACTACTACTACTACTATTATTATTATTATTATTATTATTATTATTATTATCATCATCATCATAATTATTGTTATTATTAAAATGACAAATTTAAATGTCTCCTTAAAAGCAATGATCAATAAACCTATTAGTAAATTATAATTAACATGTTAAGTAATAATAATCCCCACCCATAGATGACCTCCTCTTCAGAATCGTTCAGCATCGACAGGGCAGGATTGTCTTTGAAGTGAGATTCTTATAATACAAATAACCAATGTTATTATAACCAATACTGGCCAATTTAATAATAGTAATGAATTCATTGATATTAATAGCCAATATAATAATGTTAACGTGTTCATCGCTACTAACAGCTTATTAATACTAACGAGTTCTTTTTTATAAATTGTTGCTTTTAAATTAACTCAGCAAGATCTCAGCAAGCTACAAACCGTAGAAGGCATTGCTCGACGGGGCGTAGACGAACGCCATGCAGACGACATGGAGGTTGATCATTCCGTAGAGGAGCACAAACTCCAGGCTGCTCGTGGGTTGCGGGGTCACGGCCTGGAAAAACCCGATCCCGAAAACGGAATAGGACCTGACAGCGATGACGATCACGCAGATGGTGACCAGGGAGATGACCAGAGAGGTCATGAACTTCAACCTCAAATCTGAAAATTTTCATCAGTTGTTTCTCTTGTATGTTTGGAGTGTCCCAAAAATGTACATTGTTCTCTCACTTTGAAAATCTATTTGCTCTCAATTATTATTTTTATTATTATTATTGTTGTTATTATTATTATTATATTATTATTATTATTATTATTATTATTATTATTATTATTATTATTATTATTATTATTATTATTATTATTACTACTATTATTATTTGCCTCCAGTTTGGACTTTGATTACTTCCACAATTGTTTTTTATTTTTCTTAAACTCAAGAACATTTCTACTGCTCCAATCAAATCCTTGCTAAGAATGATGATCAACCATAGACTTTCAAGTAAGCCTTACCAAAGTAAGGCATTGACCTCAGCTCAGCAAATGCCCTGATGATCAGGTAGATGAGGTATAGCAGGTAGATGACGGACAACATTCCAACAATTACCTTGAACTTCTGCAAGGTGGCATTATTAATTACAGCTAATTAATTAATTTTCATGAATTAAATAAATACAATACATCCAATTGTAATAAATTGTAAAATACGATACGATATTTCGTTTCATCAAAATATAATAACAGCAACAGCGAGATCACTATCAGCACCACTCACCAAGTCGTCTTCAACATCAGTGGGGTCATTTAGACTCCTGAATCGATGCCATAGGCTGAAGAAGATGACCGAGAACCAAAGACTGCCAACCAATAGGAGCTTAGGAAAGTAGAACAGACTGAACTTCCTCTTGACCTGGTTAGAGGTCGTAAGCGTACTAAGTGATTGCAATATTTATTATTATTATTAATTAATTATTATATATTATTAAAAGATATTATGCAATGAGATGTAAATATTGGAAATTGATGATAAAACATGACTTAATAATAAAAAAAAATAAATCAATCGATAACAAATAAATGCAAACATTTAAATAACACAGCATTTAAACAAAAGTAATCTACTACAACAGTGCAGACACTTTAGTCTGTTTTTGTAAATCTGTAAACATTTACAAAACAATCGGCACACCGTTTATGTAAATCTGTAAACGTTTACAAAACAATCAGCACACTGTTTACGTAAGTCTGTAAACGTTTACGAAACAATCGGCACACTGTTTACGTAAGTCTGTAAAGGTTTACAAAACAATCGGAACGCTTAAAACAACCGTCGAGACCGAAGCTCCGTCGAACCTGTCTAACACCGTGGTAAGCGCACAACCAGAAGAGCAAGAGTCCTCCGAGGAAAGTCGACTGGAAGAAAATGTTGACGGTTCCCGGAACCCAACTGCTGGAAACGAGGAACATCAGGGCGAAGATTGGATCTGGAAAACGGAAAAAATAAGTCATAACTTGGACGGCCATCGTCGTATGATGTTTTCCATCAGCGGTGCTGCATTAAATGCTGCCGTGTAATTATGAATGCAGGTATCAATATCATTATTATTATTATTATTAATACAATAACAACAAACTGTTGTATAGGATGAGTAGGGGGAGGAGTAGAGTCATCCACCTCTGCTCCATGGACCAATTATGCATGGAAAACCTTCTCAATGAATATGCAAATGAGCACTGAAAATTAGAAAATTATCATCATCAGCAAGTATTTCAAAAATCAAAAATCTCCAAAACTAATGCATTTTGATGAAATTGCAAAATGGATTCTCATCCAGATGCAAACAAAATCGTATGGATGCCATAGGATGAAATCAACCAACCGTGGCAAGGAATGCTATGACAAGGAAGGCGAACTTGAACCAAATCTGCAGCTGGGTGAATGATGAGTTGTAAGTGACAAACTGGAAAAGGAAAACGTCAGAGTTGAAAGTTCGTCACCTTTGATTTTTGATTCCAGGCATTTCAACACGTTTAAAGCATGTTTAAAAACGTAAAAAATTGAATGTAAATTTTCAACATTCTTGCTCCATGGAGTTTCTTAGCCAGCTTAAACCACATTTGCATAATTTATTCGCAGAAAGGACAGGGGAGGAGTTGGAATTACCTTGAACTCGATATTGGTTATCTTGACCTGTATGGATTCCAGCCCTTTTGTCTTGACGTTGATGATGTAATAAGGGTGAACCAAGTGCACAAGATGCAGAAGGGGTATCTCGGTGCAGCTCTGTGGTGAAAACAAATCATCATCATCATCATCATCATCGCCATTGCATATCATCATTGCTATTACCATCATCACCACCATCATCATCATCATAATGGTCATTACACACCATCATTAGTACAACATCATCAAAACTGTTGTTGACTTTCAAACAATGACAAGACAAGACATTTTAGAATTTCTAAGACGTCAACGATGTACCGAAATCACAATCACAATCGACAAACCCCGAACGAGCAGGAGAGGGAAAGCGAGTGCTCGACCCCCGCACCTCTGTGAACTTCCTCTGATGCTTGTTCCTCTGCAAATCCTTGGATGGTGACGATCGACGTGAAGGACACCTCGAATTTGCTGTCTGCAAAATTCGGTCGACCGAAATCGACGGCAAAGGTAATGATCGACAGCTCGAGTTAAACATTTTTCAAATGCGAGAACATTTAACGCGATTCGTTCGTAAGCTTCGATTGATTGTAATACTTAAGATTGTAATTGTACTGTCGAAGCGATTAAATTAATATTCATCGTTGTCGCAAAAGCGCAGAACCAAACTGTCGCTCACTGTCGGCTTTCTCGACGTGGTATTTCATGCTCATCCATAACTGCTGGTTGAAAGAGGTGAGTGGAAACGTCTTCAGACGAACGGCCCGGTCTGAGACGACGGAATGGTGGATAAAAAGATAAATGCTTGAAAATTTTTTAGCTTTTAAAATGAATGATAATCAGATCATCACAAACACTAAACGTTAATGTGGTAATCAACATATTTGAGATATTGAGTGAATTAGATAAAATATATAATAAGAAATTATCTACGAAAGTAGAGAAACTAAGAATGTGGTAGTTTTAAAATATGAAACGAAAACTGAATAATCACAACCATAATCACCTGCATGTTGATGTCGGAACGATTTAAGTCTGAAACGTTCAGACATAATTCTTCTTTTATTGGTGGTCCTAAATAACGTAATAAATTGTAATAATATATAATAACGTTATTACAAGATGTTCCTCTCTAATTAATATAGAAATAAACAAATGTATGACTTATTTTGCAAACAAAATACACAACAAAATGAATTACAGTTCCAGAAGTCACTTAAACTTATTAGTTAACAATTAATATCGAACCTGCCACACTGATGATAACCAATATTCCACTTTGAAGCGCAAATAGCAAAAAAATGGCTGCAAAGTGACGCTTGTTCATCGAATACAGTCTCATGTGAACTGTCCTGCATGCAAAAAAAAGTGAAAATAATTCAAACATTTAAAATCAACCAGGCAACATGAGAAAATTGTCTGCCATATTGAACTTTTTCAGGCAAACTTTAAATCTGAACATATGGCTCTAAGGTGACGCGGATCATGCGACCTAAAATAAAAGGCTATAACCAAGGATGTGAATCTAGTTAATTAACAACTTAAAACGTAAACAAAACTAACGGCATTAAAAACATTGCTTGTTAATACGCCGAGAAATAACAAACTCATTTCTTACGGTTCTATCTCGATGTCAGCCATGTTTACGTTTGGTCCGGTTACTCTGCTATGTGAGGCTGGGTTAATTTAGCCGCTAACAAACATAATTGGCATGCATGCAAAACTGTCACTCAACAAAGAAATTCGAGTCAGAATAAACAAAAATACATGTATTACGTAATTTAACCTTTCGCATCTGTCGTGGCGGTAGTTACTCGGAGGTCCTTGGCTAAAATGACTGAAAAAATCGGAAAATTCCGCCAGAAAATTTCTCAGTTTAAGTGTCCAATCCGGATCAATGGCACTCTTTGTATATCCTAATCTTTCCATTTTAGCCTCCTATTTTCAAAACATTAATTCAGCAAAGCTAATGAAACGAAATTTCAAGTTAAAATTCTCGCATCGAAATCCCGATAGATCCAAATTCGCTGCCCTCTGTTGCTGTCATCTGCTGTTGGAATAATATATTCCATTTCAATCTTTATCCAGCGGCGGTGGGCGATGTTAATCGTACTAATAAAAAAATAATATGAAATTTTTAAACTCAGAAATTCAAAAACTGATCAAATTTATCTATAATTCTGTCGAAGATCAAGTTTTGTATTCGATCTTAAATGGAAGGTAACTATTTTAAATCACCTTGAAATCGTACACAACTTTAAAATCAAGTATTTAAGCATTAAACCATTTATTGATTTTCCTGTTAGTCAATCAGATCCCGGTTTTCTTAACCAATATAAATAGTTGTTATGTTATGTTAAGTAAGGAACGCAGTAAAAAAGCCACACGCTGTATTAATTAAGCGTAAATTAACGTGTCGAGGGCATGGCTTGTGCCACATACCAGGAGCTACTCTATCGCCAACAAAGTCGACAGACTCTTCGCTGATACGGGTTTGGTATTTTCGTTTAATTAATAAATCATTAATTTCTAGTAAAAAATGCATTAAAAATTAAATAGCTTGATATTAGTACGGACTTTCGTTTAGAATTTTGGCTAGTGCTCCGCCAATTGTTTCATCTTTTCCAAGAATTTTAAGATTTGTCTCACGTTTAGCAGCCTGGAAGATCCTAGTGAGTGCTTCTTCGACAGTGATTAAATTTGTTATTGTTAGGATAATAAAAGTAAAAATAATAATAACACATTGAAACTAGTATTTTAAGTGGCTCGCATTAGAAAATAGAATATCCTTGTTTAACTACAAAAAGGTTGAAATTTGACAATCTTGCTATATTTTGCTGAATTCACAAAATAGTTTTGTAGATTCTCGTAGATTCGTGGATAAAATAAAGCTCGTTGTATCTAGCTCGAAGGTTTGCCAAGGATTTTCGAAATAAAATTAATTTCAAAATTTCAAATTTATTAGAAGCAAATGGACAAAAGCTAATTGCCTATTAGTTGATCGTCAGCATCACTATCGTCGTCGCTGTCACTGTCTTGTTCACCAATAACATTGGCTTCTTGGGAATCAGCGGTATACATCCGTTCAATATGACCTGGTATTGTATAACTCTTGTTATTCACAGCAAAATATAGTGATTCCTCATCTGCCTAAAAGAAAAATAATTTGATAACGTTTATAAATTAATTAACTGTTGTTATATTAGTAACGTAAGCAATTAGCGACTTTAAAGAATTTAAGTTTGAATTTATTTAACTTCACAAACCTTAGAGATCTTAATTCCCTTAAGCATCTTGATCAAGTTTTCCATGTGTGATTCGTGGTTATACGAGAGGAATAGGAAAGGACTGGAAAAATATATATTCTTATATATTCTTATTATCAAAATTATTCAACTAATTATAACCAGCTCTTAAATGAAAGTATATTTAGCAACAAACTAATTAGTTAATTTCTCACCACTTCTTCAACAAATACTGAAACCACCATTGAGATTGACCTCTCATCGAAGGGTTCCTTAAAAAGTCACTCAAAAGCTTTTTGAACGGAGAGCGAAATGGTCGAAACTCATTCGTTATAAAGGTTGAATCCACTTTTTCTGTCTGTAATTTATAAATTGTTAATGACCATATTTTTATTATTGTACATACCGATCAACAAACCAACCTCATATATTTCAGTATAAACTAAATAAGCATTATGAATTATATCCATGACCTTTATCATTCTAACAAAATCTTTGAAATAAAAAATTTCGTCCAGCGTGTAGGAAAGTTCAGAAACTAGAGTGTCGTCGGAAATTGTAAAATATTGATTCATCAACTCAGATGTTTTGTTCCTAAACCGCAAATAAGATGTACACTTGCTTCCTATCGTTAAATATGGCTGATCGACGAGAGACGCATAGTTCTTTTCTAATAACTTCAAATGGCTTTTTTGACAAACTTGGGTAGCCTTTTAAAACAAATCAATGATAACATGATTGCAATAAAAAAATGTTGATAAAACATGTTTATTAATGTTTTCGGGGATTACTAGCAACTAAAGTAAAACAAAGGACTTACTTTGCGAATGATCTCAAGGCATTTCAAAAATTGTTCAACAATCATTATCATAACTCGGTTGAGGTTCACATATTCAGACCTTCTTTCGTCAAACAATATGAGGCCTTCAAAGAAATTCTTGATTCTCGTGACTTTTTCATATTCAGTATTTGCAGTCAAGAAGTAAAAGGACAGGTTATCGAAAAAGAAAGGGATTGAATAGTTTAAAAAGCGTTCTAAGAAGAAACAAATAAATTCTGAATCAAAGTGTTCCTGAGGATAAAGAAATGAACTGAGGAATTGTTATAACATTTTACGCATTTAAGTATTATGTGTTCGTACCGTCTTCCAATTGTAATATCTTCTAATGTATTCTACTGCCTTTTTGGCATCACATTTTTTGGGGAATTCCATTTTATTGAGGTCTAGTTTATTTAACACTGCTCTGGCTGCCATACAAATCATATTGTTTGTAAATATAAAATAGACCAATGACTAATAGTCATCGAAGTAATATATTAATGTTTATATGTATTGTAATACATCAATATAATATACTTTTTCTATTTAAAGTAAATTTATTTATTTTTATTAATAGTTTATAATTATTATTTCATCTATTAAAGAATTTTACTTTGTCTTGAAAGCCATAATGTCATCTTATTTGTTTCGATACTTGTAGATTCAGGAATTACTAATAAATATTTCATCCATACAAATACTGGCGTCACTGTAATCAAAATTAGATAAAAAATTCAAACTGTTAATAATAATACTAAATATATTGATAATGATAATGCTATAAAATTATGTAGTAATAAATTCCATAGTTCATAGTATAAAATATCATATCATTATAATCGTATGAATATCATTTATTATCTATGATAATTGGTATATTTTATTGTGTAATAATTGTGATCATAATCATAATAACTGAATGAAATATTACATTCAGATATTAATATAACTATCTTCTTCATGACATATTCTGGGTGTTTATCGGAGGCAACCGAAAGTATTCTGAGAGCACGTCCCATATGTAACTTATTCCGCCATCGAGATCGCAACAGAAAAAATGCGATCCTAAAAAAGCAATCTCTTTTAATTACTTGTGATTAAATAGCTTGTTTTAATTGATTTAATTGATTGTTAATTAAATAGCAGTAATTAAGCCAAATAAAGTTTTAAATAGAGATTAAATTTGAAAGTCTAACAGTTGTGAATTATATTAAAAATGAATTGTGATCAAAAACTCATGCCTTATTGTATGATAATAAGTATTTGTATTTATTTTCCTCAGTAATTCGGTTGACGAATGTTCAATCAGCTGAAGATATGTCATGTCCACCACACGCCCATAAACACAAGCCTGATCAGAAACAAGTTTTTCATGCATTAGTCAAATTAAATGTTTCAATTTAAATTTTTATCAAGTAAAATTGTCACCTCTTATTCACTAAACTTAGTTAAAATTTAATTATTAAGTCGAAAAGTAAATTGTTATTTTACCTGATTCCTTTCGTGGTAAAATAGTTAAATTATGACTTAATAAGTAAAGTTTAATTAAATTACCTAATTAACTAATCACTTCGCTAACTTACATGTGATAATTGTTATATTTTTTATTTATTGTAAAACTGATATTACTCACAGCCTGTAAGTATATCTTTTGATAGGTTCGAAAGCAGTTTTCGATGAGGTATGTTATTGTTTCTTCCGAACACATTTCTAGGAAAACATGAAATTCACATTAAGTGATTAAATAGTTGCACCGAATGAAATCGTTAATAAGTAATAATGATTAATTTATGCTAATTGGTAACTATGTGTGTTGTGTTGTAAATACAATTTGAATATTTTATACTTACTAGTTCCAGATACATCTATGTAGTTCTTCTCATCACTATACCACAAGTGGTCCAATTCAAAAAGTGATGAATTTGACACTTTGGGAAGGAGGGAGCTAAAAACATATAAATTAGTTAATCGTCGTAGAATTATTATTAATAGCCAGCCTTAATTATTAATAAACAAATAAGTGTTTCATTTTTATTTTATTGCCACTAAAAAGACAAAACAATTTAGGTTAAGTGAAATACCTCAAATCCGATGCACATTTTTGGAATTTTATTATCGCTTCTCCTCGCAACGGCTTGACACATGGATAAAATGGTTGAAATAGTTTTACCTATAATACCAGTTAGAAATTTCATTATTTCATCAACAGTAATAAAAAGTCATGTAATTTTTACGGTATTTTTTGAAAAATATTCTTTTTGTATGTCTTCCAACGTATCAATTATCTCCTGTGGATCTGCAATTAACGGAACATGATGAATCATTAAGCGGTTAAATATTTATTATAACCAGTACCTTTTATAGGCCCAGTATTTAGTTAAATAATATGTAATTCTATTAAATCCTTACCTGGAAGGTTATTTTCAGTGGCCATATTGAGCGCGAAATTATACAAATGCGAGCTTGATGCTAAAGGTTCTTTATATACTGTTATCTAACACAGCAACAGAAGATGATAAACCACGAGTTTTAAATTTTTATTGTTTTATTTATGTGTGGTTTTAATTTTAAATTTATTTTTAGTTATCTATTTATTTTTGCCTAAGAATGCCGCCAAGACATTCAGAGCATTGTGACACAATTTGCCGGAAGGGAAATAACTGCAGAGACGATGATGATGATGATGATGATGATGACGATGACGATGACGATGACGATGACGATGACGATGACGATGACGATGACGATGATAATGATGATGACGATGACGATGACGATGACGATGATGATGATGAAGATGACGATGACGATGACGATGACGATGACTATGACGATGACGATGACGATGACTATGACGATGACGATGATGATGATGATGATGATGATGATGATGATGATGATGATGATGATGATGATGATTGATGATGATGATGATGATGATGATGATGATGATGATGATGATGATGATGATGATGATGATGATGATGATGATGATGATGATGATGATGATGATGATGATGATGATGATGATGATGATGATGATGATGATGATGATGATTGATGATGATGATGATGATGATGATGATGATGATGATGATGATGATGATGATGGTGGTGGTGGTGGTGGTAAAAAAATAATATGAAATTTTTAAACTCAGAAATTCAAAAACTGATCAAATTTATCTATAATTCTGTCGAAGATCAAGTTTTGTATTCGATCTTAAATGGAAGGTAACTATTTTAAATCACCTTGAAATCGTACACAACTTTAAAATCAAGTATTTAAGCATTAAACCATTTATTGATTTTCCTGTTATTCAATCAGATTCCGGTTTTCTTAACCAATATAAATAGTTGTTATGTTTTGTTAAGTAAGGAACGCAGTAAAAAAGTATTAATTAAGCGTAAATTAACGTGTCGAGGGCATGGCTTGTGCCACACACCAGGAGCTACTCTATCGCCAACAAAGTCGACAGACTCTTCGCTGATACGGGGCTGGTATTTTCGTTTAATTAATAAATCATTAATTTCCAGTAAAAAATTAATTAAAAATTGAATAGCTTGATATTACTACGGACTTTCGTTTAGAATTTTGGCTGGTGCTCCGACAACTGTTTCATCTTTTCCAAGAATTTTAAGATTTGTATCACGTATAGCAGCCTGAAAGATCCTAGTGAGTAATTCTTCAACAGTGATTAAATTTGTTATTGTTAGGATAATAAAAGTAAAAATAATAATAACACATTGAAACTAGTATTTTAAGTGGCTCGCATTAGAAAATAGAATATCCTTGTTTAACTACAAAAAGGTTGAAATTTGACAATCTTGCTATATTTTGCTGAATTCACAAAATAGTTATGTAGATTCTCCTTGATTCGTGGATAAAATAAAGCTCGTTGTATCTAGCTCGAAGGTATGCCAAGGATTTTTAATGATTTTCGAATAAAATTATTTTCAAAATTTCAAATTTATTAGAAGCAAATGGACAAAAGCTAATTGCCTATTGATCGTCAGCATCACTATCGTCGTCGCTGTCACTGTCTTGTTCACCAATAACATTGGCTTCTTGGAAATCAGCGGTATACAATATCTGTTCAATATGACCTTGTATTGTATAACTCTTGTTATTCACAGCAAAATATAGTGATTCTTCATCTGCCTAAAAGAAAAATAATTTGATAACGTTTATAAATTAATTAACTGTTGTTATATTAGTAACGTAAGCAATTAGCGACTTTAAAGAATTTAAGTTTGAATTTATTTAACTTCACAAACTTTAGAGATCTTAATTCCCTTAAGCATCTTGATCAAGTTTTCCATTTGTGATTCGTGGTTATACGAGAGGAATAGGAAAGGACTGGAAAAATATATATTCTTATATATTCTTATTATCAAAATTATTCAACTAATTATAACCAGCTCTTAAATGAAAGTATATTCAGCAATAAACTAATTAGTTAATTTCTCACCACTTCTTCAACAAATACTGAAACCACCATTGAGATTGACCTCTCATCGACGGGTTCCTTAAAAAGTCACTCAAAAGCTTTTTGAACGGAGAGCGAAATGGTCGAAACTCATTCGTTATAAAGGTTGAATCCACTTTTTCTGTCTGTAATTTACAAATTATTAATGACCATATTTTTATTATTGTAAATACCAATCAACAAACTAACCTCATATATTTCAGTATAAACTAAATAAGCATTATGAATTACATCCATGACCTTTATCATTCTGACAAAATCCTTGAAATAAAAAATTTCGTCCAGCGTGTAGGAAAGTTCAGAAACTGGAGTGTCGTCGGAAATTGTAAAATAATGATCCATCAACTCAGATGTTTTGTTCCTAAACCGCAAATAAGATGTACACTTGCTTCCTATCGTTAAATATGGCTGATCGACGAGAGACGCATAGTTCTTTTCTAATAACTTCAAACGGCTTTTTTGACAAACCTGGGTAGCCTTTTAAAACAAATCAATGATAACATGATTGCAATAAAAAATGTTGATAAAACATATTTATTAGTGTTTTCAAGGATTACTAGCAACTAAAGATCTTACTTTACGAATGAACTCAAGGCATCTAAAAAATTGTTCAACAATCATTATCATAACTGGTTTGTTCTCATATTTACACCTTCTTTCGTCAAACAATATGAGGCCTTCAAAGAAATTCTTGATTCTCGCGACTTTTTCATATTCAGTATTTGCAGTCAAGAAGTAAAAGGACAGGTTATCGAAAAGGAGAGACATTGAAGTATAATAGCTTAAAAAGCGTTCTAAGAAGAAAAAAATAAATTCTGAATCAAAGTGTTCCTGAGGATAAAAAAATGAACTGAGCAATTGTTTTAACATTTTATGCATTTAAGTATTATGTGTTCGTACCGTCTTCCAATTGTAATATTTTTCAATGTATTCTACTACAAATTTGTTATCACATTTTTTGGGGAATTCCATTTTATTGAGGTCTAGTTTATTTAACACTGCTCTGGCTGCCATACAAATCATATTGTTTGTAGATATAAAATAGACCAATGACTAATACTCATCTAAGTAATATATTAATGTTTTTATTTATTATAATATATCAATATAATATACATTTTCTATTTAAAGTAAATTTATTTATTTCTATTAATATTTTATCATTTCATTTATTAAGAGATTTTACTTTGTCTTGAAAGCCATAATGTCATCTTATTTGTTTCGATACTTGTAGATTCAGGAATTACTAACAAATATTTCATCCAAACAAATACTGGCGTCACTGTAATCAAAATTAGATAAAAAATTAAACTGTTAATAATAATACTAAATATATTGATAATGATAATGCT
>JAJTWR010000272.1:377500-390000 GCA_021613335.1 Whitmania pigra | reverse complement strand
ACAGTAATGCCACGCTTTGGGCTTGTTACAAATTCTGAACTGTCATTTTTCAAAAATTTTATTCATGGCCTGCTGTAATGTCAAGAATAAGCGGATGCTTTGATACCTTTAGGTCAGCCAAGGTGGACGCAAGAAGCGTCTGTTTTTCTCCATGTTGACAGCGGCAGTTTTCAGGGACAAACTGAGCAGCTTTACGGATCATTGCTCCACGTTGGGTAAGTTGAGCGCTTTTGTTTTCTGCCGACTTTTGGCAGCAATTTGAAAAATTTATGTCGGCAGTTTGGTTCTATTGACTTGAGGCGTGAACAAATTCTGTCAGAGGGAAAGCTGATTGCTTGAATTGTTAGACAAAAATATGTCTATACGACTGTTGTATTATGTCGTTAATGCAATTTACCAACTTCATGTTGTTGTTGTAATGATATTATTACGCTAATGTACTTTATCATTAATAAAATGCTAATAACACATTACCCTCAATTAATATGCTAATGCACTTCACCCCTATTAATATTCATTAAACCCTCGAAGTTCCTAAAAGCGAGCACGTACCCTCAGAGGAGAATGGAACCTTGAAAAGCGAAGTCATCAACAGGGACGAGAGGCGTTGTTACTACTTGGACCTCAAAGAAAATTCGAGAGGCAGATACCTCAGGGTGGGTAGCATGGTGGGGTGGCGGCCAAGACGTTGGGTCACGTGTTGAGGGTTGCATTAAGGCGGGAAATGTACTTGCATGGTTGTAAGTTTAAGACCTTGGATTCGCTTTTAAGTTGAATAAAAAAAAGTGAAGCAAGAAACAATTTTAAATTGAATGCCTACGTTTCCATTAGTTTTAGCTGAGTAATTAATGCCCATTTCTGATTGATTGGTTGAATGATTGATTTATTTACTGATTGAATGAATCAGGTCTGCATGGCCATGCCGCTGTCGAAGCAAAGGTTCCACATCGCCATACCAGCTCAGGGCATGATCGAGATCAGGGACGCCTTGACGGAACTACTCAAAGAGTTTGGAACTGATGAGAGCGAAAGTCAGATTTTTTGTCAAAGTTTTCTCATTCCAATGGTTTTTAAACACACACACACACACAAACACATACGCATACATAAATTATATTTGTCGACCCGGATTAATTATTTTAATTTAAGATTTAACTTTACAACGAACGCCTTCCATAAATCTAGCACTTCATTGTTTAAATTTTAATAAACATTGAGCATCAGCATTACGTATGGTATTAAAATTAAAATTAACAATTAAATTAATAATTAATGCAATATTATAATCACAATGAATAATTCCTAAATAAAATTATAATTAATGTAATAATAATAATTTTTATCCCCATATGAACTGCCAGGTGCAAAGACGATGAGAGTGGAAAACAAGCTGTTTTACTTCGACCTGGGTCAGAACAAGAAGGGCAAATTCATGAGGATCTCAGAGGCAAGTTTAGATTCGGTTACGATTTTCAGCAGCACGAGGTCAATTGCAATCTTTAATCGTAATATTATTTAACAAAACAATAACAATGACCCTAATTCAACACAAGCAGATTATTGCTAGGGTTATCCTACATAGGAGCAAGATGAAATTAGGTGATCTGACGTGATTTGTGATTAAGGATTAATGAGGTCATGAGTGGATTGCATCATGTGTCATATTAACGCATCATTTTTCTTCACCCATTCGAGTAGGCAGATGGATTTCGTTTCTCTTTCCAGGTGCGCAACAGCTACCGGACGGCAATCACTCTGTCGGAGGGGTGTTGGAGCAGATTCTACGAGATCTTCGGAGGTTTTGGCCCTAAAACCATCAAGGAGGACGACAGCAAACGAAGCATTCGCTCAAGAGTTGAAGTCCATCCGGAAAAGCTGGACAAGGTCAAGGCGAAAGTCGAGAGTGAATTCATCTCCACCTCCGACTCTACCTCCTCCAATGCTTGCACTTCCAGAGCCAATTCGGCCTCTGCCTTCCGTACAGGAAACAACGCCACAATCTGTTAGTTGATTTTAACACGACAATGTGAAGAATTAGTTTTGCATATTGAGCGAAATTCGGGTTAATGATTATTTATTAGGGAGGACAGAGTCAAGAATGTATTCATTATTATCATTGTTTAAAAGTATCAATTATAGATTCATTCCTAAAAATAACGTTAAAATTAACAATGCAGACAAAATTTCATCTCTGCTGGAGTTGACCACGATCTCCAACAGTACCGACCAGCGGCGGAGGAATGAGGTTAGTTTAACAATTACTAAGGCCAGATTCTGAAAAGTTGATTGAGTTGATTGATTGACGTGCTGATTGAGATTACTTAATTACCTTTTAACAACTGACATTATTTTAGCAATCCCAAATTATATCGAGTATTTAAACGTTGCTTATCCACCTAAATGAGCGCGTGCAATACTTTCAATTTAATGTGTAATATAGTAATAGAAACAGTTTTCTTATACACGTTTTTTTGGAGTTCAACCTTTTCCAACCCGAGCATTTCACCAACAACTGTAACCATCTTATTGTATGGAAGCAATGACTAAGACGCAAACATTAATAACGGTGACTGTTACAATTTCAGGAAGATTCCTTTCTACAAAGTGGAAGTGCTGAGCAGTCTGAAATGGACCACAAGGATCATTCCGTCCTCGAAGCGCAACTATCTGCTATGATGACCAATCTCGGAAGGTCAGGGCCATGCCAAACAGTTAGAAAGGACACTACCGTCTCGTTTACACCATTTTCGTTTCTTATGAACTACACTGATGGTGATGATGTTGCCGAGGACGGTAACACGGACGATATCGGCGAGAACAATGGGATAGGCAATGGCCATGGTAACGGTCAGGGTAATGAAAACGACGGTGGTAACGACGGCAATGATGATAAGGATGATGATGATGATGATGATGATGATGATGATGAGGTTGACGATACTAAGAATAAATCCGAGGCTGCCAGAATGTTAAGGAGAAGTTTGAAAAGATTTAAGAAATTAACTGATATCGTGATTGGAATCGTGGGTGAAGTAAGAAATCCTTTCGTTACATTCGGTCCATTTCTTTCACATTACCGAAATGTGTTCAACCACCCAAAGGCTCAAGAATATACAGTACGGATGGATTTAGCAAGTTATTTGCTAAACGAAGCTGTTGAACTGACAACCGACTTAATAAAAACAGCAACAAAACTCTGTAATGATGCGAACAGAATGCTTTCAGAAAATCTATCAGCAACTTATCTAAAGTTACTTTCAAAAGAGATTGAAGAGCTTGCAGATGGAATCAAAACATTGCCCAACAAAATAAAAGTGTTAGCAGACACCATCCTGGCAAATGTGAATGAAGCCATAGAAGAATGGGATAAAGTCGAAGACGACGATCAAAGTTTCAATATTTACGAACTTCAAGAAGGTTTTCAAAGACCAGCCTCAGACGAGTTGATCATACCGTTAAATTTTCGCTTTGATAAACTGACCAATGTATTGAGACAAGCGGCAGCCTCTATCCTTTCCTTGGCAGATGAAGCAACTGGAGCCACTGAATCCACTGAATCAGCTAAAGCCACTGAATCAGCTAAAGCAGCTGAAGCCACTGAATCAGCTAAAGCAGCTGAAGCCACTGAATCAGCTGAAGCCACTGAATCAGCTGAAGCCACTGAATCAGCTGAAGCCACTGAATCAGCTGAAACCATTGAATCAGCTGAAGCCACTGAATCAGCTGAAGCCACTGAATCAGCTAAAGCAGCTGAAGCCACTGAATCAGCTGAAGCCACTGAATCAGCTGAGGCCACTGAATCAGCTGAAGCCACTGAATCAGCTGAAGCCACTGAATCAGCTGAAGCCACTGAATCAGCTGAAGCCACTGAATCAGCTGAAGCCACTGAATCAGCTGAAGCCACTGAATCAGCTAAAGCAGCTGAAGCCACTGAATCAGCTGAAGCAACTGAAGATGAAAATAAAGAGCAGGCTCCAACAAGAAACTAATGAACACAAATAAGAACTTTAGTTTCATTGAGTATTACAAGATATGATGTTTTGGTTTATTTGAATAAAAAGATGTTTATTTCTTTTGAATATCTCCGTAGCCAATTTTATTTTTTAAACACATGAACAATTAACATAATATCATAAGATCCAATTACATTTATAAACACCTCGTTACTGTTGACATCAGAAGGCAATAAAATCAATTGTTAATTATTGATGAAATGGACCACACATGCAAGTTATTTGGCGACAATAATAATAATAATGGGGCGACTAGAATTTTGGTCACACCTACCTTTAATTTAATTTGACATCTACTTAAATTTCACAACTCGGGTTGACATAAATTATCAACCTTATTAGAGGAGCTTTATTTTTTATTTACGTGCAATTCAATTTTTAATTTAACATTTTGCCTACACACCATTTGTTACATTTGCTACTCTTATTATTTTGTTTATTAATTTTATTATTATTATATTTATCAATTTTATTATTATTATTATTATTATATGTATTAATAGAATATAATTATCTAGAATAAATTATTATTGTATTTTATTTTATTTTATTGTATTGCATTGTAATTATTATTAATATAATACAATTATCTATAATAATAATAAAAATAATAATAATAATAATAATAATAATAGTGAAATGAAAAATTATGATTACTAATAATATTCACTCATCTTTCCTTCTATTCTTCCGTCCACGGTGAGGTCTGTCAGAAGCAGACGTTTATTTTTCTGGCGCTAATTTTTATAGCGCGCAGTTTCATAAATGCCACACGTTACGGTCAGGTGATCGTAAAAACGATCACAACTGGTGATGATAATGATGCTCGTTATCACCTGGTATAAGTGGCAGGTAGACAAGATGTTGGTAGTTCGTGTGAAACATCGGATGGATGGATCGATGTATGGACGGACGGAGGGAGGGATGGATGGATGGATGGATGGATGGATGGATGGATGGATGGATGGATGGATGGATGGATGGATGGATGGATGGATGGATGGATGGATGGATGGATGGATGGATGGATGGATGGATGGATGGATGGATGGATGGATGGATGGATGGATGGTGGATGGATGGATGGATGGATGGATGGATGGACGGGCATATGGACAGAAGACTATGAAAATCATTAACGCCTTCTTTATAATTTAAAAAAAACTAAAAAACATACCAAAAATCGTCATAATCAATGTTTTGTTTGCGAGGACGAAACCAACAAATGAATTTATTTGTTTTGTCCGATTTGTTGATGGCGTTGCCAAGGCGATATTCCGGTCGAGCAGGTGCCTGACGGAGTGATGTGGAAGTGATTAAGAGCACTGGAATGGATTTTTTCTTGGAAAAGTAATTATTAGTAATAATACAGCAGCAATATTAACAACAACAACATTTATAATAATAGCTACGTGATGACAATATATTATTCTTTTATCTTATTAATGATAGTATCGAGTGAGACGATTATGATAATAATGACGACGACGACGACGATGATGATAGTGACGATGACGACTACGACGATCACAACATCAGTGATGATGATGCTATTGATGATGACATCAACGTCCAAACATCACCAACAGCGATTAAAGACATTCGAATATTTCGGAGGCCAAAGCTCAATCCATTCCAATTTTCTCAGAACTGAGATGAATAGAGATGTAATGGTATGACGGAATCATTGGGGGGATGAGTGAATGGGCGGGTGGGTGAGTGAGTGAGTGAGTGAGTGAGTGATGTGAGTGAGTGAGTGATGTGAGTGAGTGAGTGAGTGAGTGAGTGAGTGAGTGAGTGAGTGAGTGAGTGAGTGAGTGAGTGAGTGAGTGAGTGAGTGAGTGAGTGAGTGAGTGAGTGAGTGAGTGAGTGAGTGAGTGAGTGAGTGAGTGAGTGAGTGAGTGAGTGAGTGAGTGAGTGAGGAGTGAGTGAGTGAGTGAGTGAGTGAGTGAGTGAGTGAGTGAGTGATGAGTGAGTGAGTGAGTGAGTGAGTGAGTGAGTGAGTGAATGAATAAGTGGAGGAGAGCAGTGAGGCAATTTGAGGAGGTTACCGTCATTAAAATGCAATCTGAAGTTGATTTAATAGGAGCCATTAGGTCGACTTGAGACTTGATGTCAGACCATGTATTGCTTTCTTTCAATCATCGTTGTCATCATCATCATCATCATTCATCATCATCATCAACCTCGATGCCGTCGTCGCCATCATGCCTGCCCTACCGAAATATCCTTGAGAAGTATGCCAAAATGTCGACAGATGTTTTGTCAATTTTTATTATAATTTTCAAAATTAATTTGCAAAATAAAACATTTGAATTTCTGATTTTATTTCCAAAAAAAAAACCCCATCTCCATTCACAATGTTGCTGTCCAGTTGGAGAAAACAAACAAGTGACAGAATTATGATTAAAAACTTGAAATTTACAGAGAAGTGAGAAATTGAAAATATATAATAATTATCATCAGAAAATAATGAAACAAAATAAATTTAAAATCCTGATAGAAAAAAAATCTTTAAACAAAAATAATATTCGCACTTGTTGATGAAGGCACACGCGTGTGAAACAACGGTAGAATTGTCCATCTTTCTTTCAAATATTATTACAAACAAATGAAAAACACGAAAATAAATCTCTTAAAATTGTACCAAAAATTCCGTCAAAAAACCCAATATCTAAAAATGGAAACACCCAGCAGGCACGTGGTTTGAAATATATTAACGACTGCCTATTTTTGTGTATTTTCCAAATATTTACAATTAATTCGACCTCTTCAGAAAACTGCGCTTACCTGTAGATGTTACAAAAGCAAGCTTCAAGCCAAGGCACTTAATTAGGTCAAGTCAATGTAACTGTGTCAAATCACAGCCTCCAATCTGGCCAATCACAAACGAGGACAAAATGGCATCGATCATATTTACAATAACAAGGGAAAATTGATAGGGAAATACTGAATGTTAGTATTTTATTATTTTTATCGTTGCTATTAATGTTATTAACAATCAGGATATAATCATTGAATAAAAATTGTTTTTAAAAGCAAATTATTCCAAAAATAATGTTAGAATATGTATGTGTTCACACAAACTTTATAACAAACAAATTTAAACTACCTGGACAGCTATGATTGAACAGTGCTGCTTCATCCATCCACCCATCCATCCACCCGTCCGTCCGTCCGTCGATCCATTCATTCATTCATCCATTCATTAATAAGATGTTTACATTTCTTCGATTTAAAAAAAATTATAATTAAAAACAAACAACTTATTAAATACGAAATAAAATTAATTCATGTGACAACTGGTAGACATCATTTGTTGCACGCGATCTTGTTCCCGGCAAAGGAAGCTCTGGACAGTTGCATGAAGGACGCATTCTTGGCGGCATTTTTGAGCATCTCGGGTGTAAGGCAGGCGAACTGGTAGACCAATCGCTGACCGTCCACCTTATTGAGGATGCCCCTGGCGTAGTAGTACCTGGAATGATAGGCATGGTCATCATTATCACCACCATCATCACCATTATCATTATCACCAATAGAAAGACTATAATGATGATCGTCATATATTTTGTATTTATTTTTATAACACTAAATTAATCCTACAATTAGATAATTAAATATTTAAATAGTTTGACTCCATTTTTTATAACATTAGAATAATCAAACATTGAGATAATTAAATATTTAAATCCGAACCAAACATCTAAACAAAACTCCTAACAGCCTCATACCACCTCTCAACCCGAATTCAAATAGTCAAAGTCCAACCTGAGGGCACGCCCCATGGTCTCGTAATTCATGTCGGGCTTGTTCTTGTGCAAACCCCAGAGTCTCGAGACCACTTTGGAATCGACGAGTTTGAAGATTCCCCTTTTCTGATCAGTCCACTTGATATAGCGCGGATTGCAATCCGGATTGAAGAGCAACTGGAGAAGGAATTGCCAAAGGTAGGCCGTGCAGCCGTCCCTGGGGAGCCTCGAAGAACAACCCCCTCTCGTCGTCTTCAAGCCTTGGTAGCCTGAAAGGGACTTTGGTTTTGGCTTCGTTGCAGGACTCTTCATGTGAGTATCTTCGTCGTTGTTGTTGTTGTTGTTGCTGTTGCTGTTGTTGTTGTTGTTGTTGTTGTCGTTGTTGTTGTTGCTGTTGCTGTTGTTGTTGTTGTTGTTGTTGTTGTTGTTGTTGTTGTTGTTGCTGTTGCAGGTGCGTCGGATTTTGTGATCCAGAACTGTTGAGCGCGACTTGAAACGATACAAGGAGCGCAAGAACGGGAAACCTGTTGTTATTGTTATTATTATTATTATTATTGTTGTTGTTTTTTAATTAAGATTTTTATTTTTATTTTTATTTTTATTGTTCTTTTGTTTTGTTAAGCAGGAAAAAAAAAACGTTCTCAAGGATCTCGGCTCGTTCGTTTCCGATCCGAGGATGGAAAAACATCCAGCGGATCAACAAGCTTTCCAACCACTCGACGAGGAACAAAGCGCAGCTGATCTGCCTCTGCGGTTTTTAAGGGAAAGGTTGAAAGTGCTCCTCAAAGGAGGAGGAGGTGGAAAGATAGACAGACGGAAGATGGATTGAAGAAAGACAGGAGATAAGGGAAGAATGAAGAACGGAGGAGGCGGAAAATATTTCTCGTGAACGAGAAGCGCGTCGCGTAACCATGGTAACGAAGCCAGGGTGAGGAGGGTTGCGAATGGGAAATGACGGAGAACGGTGAGATAGAAGGAAGGAAATAAGGAGTGAATGAATGAATGAATGAATGAGTTAATGAATGAATGAGTGAATGAATGAGTAAATGAATGAGTGAATGAATGAGTGAATGAATGAATGAGTGAATGAATGAGTGAATGAATGAGTGAATGAATGAGTAAATGAATGAGTAAATGAATGAGTGAATGAATGAATGACTGAATGAATGAATGAGTGAATGAATGAGTTAATGAATGAATGAGTAAATGAATGAATGAATGAATGAGTGAATGAATGAATGAGTATATCCAGGTGGTTGAAATGGGAAGCGAGATTAATTCGTGTGTGCAAACGCAGCAGAACTTCTTAAAGAGGATGTTATATTTTTTATTTGCATGCCTAAAGGGTTGCTTTCGAATGTTCTGAACTTTTTGTGTCTCAAAATGCGAATTAAACATTGTGATAAACAATGAAAAGATTTTTAAGTCAAAAAACATTTCTTTACAATAACTAATAATAATAATAATAATAATAATAATAATAATAATAATAATAATGAATAATTAATAAATAAGAAATAAAGCTCATCTGTTATTAAAGTTTTCTAGAAATTCAGTAAAACACTCCGATAACAGTTAAGAATTCAGACCCACTTTTACGATGCTTATTGGCTGCTTCAACAGCACCAGATCCCTCGTCGCCTGTCGACCAATGACTCCATCTTTCCGAAGCCTCGCTCATCTTTGATTGGTCCTCCAACGTTTGGGGCGGAGTTTGTGCATAGGGGATACCCCCGAAGGCACAGAACTGTCCCTGGTGGGCTGACTGGGGTGACAGATTGAGTTTGAGTGGCTGTAAATGGTTGAAAACGGTTTGGAAAAAATTGATTTTCTTTCGGTTTCTCTGTTCCGGAAATGTGAAGGCTGTCGCCGATTGATGCCGTGGAAAAGAGGGGATATGCATGAGCCCTCCAATCCAGATCGCCCAACGGTTCTTTAGACGGGTAGGACTTTGGACTGCAAGACTCTGGGGTGTCCTTAGGTTCTGAAAGGAAGTGGGCTCTTGGGAATTTGAGGCTGACCGGATCTGTGGTTTTATTAAAAATTATTATTTGAATTAATTAATATTAATTAATTATCATCATTATTATTATTGAGGTTGAATGGAAGATATTATTTCGTAAGATATCATTACTAATTGTACTTTTTTTGTACCCACCTGTGGTGCTTGTACAGATGTCCGTCGAAATCCTGGCTGCTTTGGACCAAGCATCTCCGTGCGTTGACAGGAATCCAAACAGAGCTTCCTGACCACACCTGGCTGGAATGAAAAACACCTGTCTTGAGCGAACAAACACCTATCGACAGACAGACAGTCGTGAAAGAAAAGTATCCTCTTCCACTTTTCGGTTTGCCATTTTGTAAGTTGGAATCAGCAGTTTCTAGAAACTTCTAGAAAGTTCCAGTTAGGCAGACGATATTCATGCTATCCTACGGAGTGGTCCTGATTAGGTTCTCAGTTCTGAGAACAATTCAGAAGCAGGATCATTCCATACAACAGGTGGTCAATGATGCTAGACGGGTGTAGTATTAGCAAGTTGGCAATACGGACCGAGTTGTTAGTCGGTGCTTGAAAATGAAGCGCTACATGAATTTGAGGCTTGCATAGTTTATTTTTTATTTACCTGAGCTTTGCAAATTGATTTATGTCAACCCGACGATTTACTGTTTTAGATTTTTAAATCAATTTACAATCCTTTATTTACGATTGAATAAATATTTGTCGACAGATAATAACAGAAAATAACTGTATAACACAATAATGAAGAACACAAACAAGTACCTGGAAGACCCGGCTTGGGGAAGAAGGCGGGGTGCGGATTCGGGTGCTGGATGGGCGGAAAACCAGGAGACCACGGAAAATAGGGCCACTTGAGGGCTCTGTTGTGGAACTGTTGTTGATGCTGTTGTTGTTGTTGTTGTTGTTGCTGATGCCTTAGGAAGTAGTTGTGAAAATTGAGATAGATGGAAAGATGAGGAAAGTAGTGCTGGAAAAGGAGATTCTGGTACGACGGAAAAGCACAGTGGAAATTCTCCAGCTGTGACGTCACGTTTCCGAGAGGTGGAGAGGCTTTGGAAGGGGTATCCGGGCAGTCAGTGCCATCTTGAATAAGGGTTTGGAAATTGTTTCTTAGCTAATCATTTTGATAATTAATAAATGATAGTAAATAATATAATAGCTAATTAATATAATATAATAATAATAGTAATGTTAACGTATTCTAAGAATTATTGCAGGAAATAATTTTAAAAATCGAATGGTTATTTTAACAATTAATTATGACAATAACTAATAATACACTAATTAATAATAATAAAAATAATAATAAATAATATACTAGTTAATTACAGTAATGTTATTCTAAGAATAGTTGTAAGAAATAATTTAAAAAATAAAATGGTTAAGCGACAAACCTTCGTCAGTTTTATCGAACGATTGAGTCGCAAATAATGTTTGTGAACCACGCCTCTTGTTTTCTGGTTTGCCTAGGAAGTTAAAATATTAATTTCAATAAAACAATTTAAGTTAGAAAGTAATTAATAAATTAAATAATTAAAGGAATTAAACGAAATTATTAACGAATTAAATTAAAACATTTGGGAATTAAATTGAAATATTAAACTATCTATTGAAAATATTAACGTATTAAAATAATAGAATAGAATTATATTGTTAATTTAAACTCTTCATGAATAATAATATTAATTATTATTTGTTCAATAAAATTGAAAAAATTGAAAATAATAATAATTATTATTACGAACAAATAATCTAATAATAATAATAATAATAACACCATCATTTTCAATTTTTCAATTTTATTTTTTTTTCGCGTTAATTGAGAATTTATTTAAACAAAAAATTATCTCATCTTCGTAGCCATTGGCAAAAGGTGTGAAGACGAAAAGGGATCTTATCGAGTCCCAGTTCAATTGAGATATAAAGGATATTATTGCTGATAAACGAGCAGACGATTTCAAATAATTTTTTTTTAATTATTTTTAAAAATAATTTTTTAGGTGTTATTTTTTATTAATTTTTATTTATTTTTTTTTTTGAATGAGGTTTGCCAATACTTTCATCACTATGTTCGTATCATAATTTTCGTAATCGCGTTGTTTTTATCGCGTTATTATTATAATTATTACAAATATTATTATTATTATTTTATTATAAATATTATTATTATTATTTTATTATAAATATTATTATTATTATAAATATTATAAATATTATTATTACTATTATTATTATTATTATTATTGTTTTTAATGTCGTTATTATTATTATTATTATTATTATTGTTATTGTTTTTGTCATAAATAATAAATTCTAAAACAATTGCTCCAATGGACCTGAACGAAAGTGAACGCCTTCCTCGAAGTGTCAACTAATCAAAACACGGGTAATGGTTCGACCTGAGTTCAATTCCGAGCAGACGATTATTACGAACATTTTCCTCTCATGGACACTTCACACTCAGCACGATGATGATGACGATAAGGATGAGGTCATGGTTATGATCCTGGAGTAATTGTTGTTGATGATGATGATGATGATGTAGATGGTGTGTCGCATATTTAATTAGAGATAAATATTGTTTTTTTTTGTAATTATTACTCGCATTACGATTGATTTCAAATTAATTTCCAGTATTTCCAGTATGAATTCATAAAATCATAATAAAATACCATAATAACCATATTAATGCAAATAATAATTATTTCCAGTCCC
>JAJTWR010000272.1:342500-362500 GCA_021613335.1 Whitmania pigra | reverse complement strand
GTAGCTATTATTATCATATTATTATCCAGGAATAATTTATCATAATCATTATTATCATCATCATTATTATAATAATTATTATAAATTATTATTACTATTTTTATTATTTTCAAAGGATTGAGGAAGTTGTGTATGATTGATAAGAGCATGTTTGTTATCAACAGAGGAAGAAACTGAATTATGTTTCCTTTGGAAGGCCATTGTTAAAGTCACGTGATTCGGAATCGCTGACCCGGTTGACCTTTAAATGGCGACGACGACGACGACGATGATGATGATGATGATTACGATTATAATGATGATGACGATGGTAATGACGATGATGATGATGATGTGTCGTGTTCGAAACCCAGCCTGCACTGCCGCCAGCGCCCTTGGGAAGGAGCGCTATATAAATGGTTACAAGAAGCGCCTCTGACGCTATGCATATGGCGCTATATAAATGAAGTTACAATGATAATGCAGATAATGATGATGATGATGACGACGACTATTATGATGATGGTGGTGATGATGATGACGACGACTATTATGGTGATGGTGGTGATGATGATGACGACGACTATTATTGTGATGGTGGTGGTGATGATGATGACGGCGTTGATTTCCAGGTGTGAATGATGAGCCGTTCCGACATTTGAACAATTGGTTCTTATCTTCGAAATATTACTTTTGTGCTGTTTTTTATTTATGAATGAATGAAGGAAGGAATAAATGAATGAGTGAAGGAAGGAATAAATGAATGAATGAAGGAAGGAATAAATGAATGAATGAAGGAAGGAATAAATGAATGAATGAAGGAAGGAATGAATGAAGGAATGAATGAATGAATGAAGGAATGGATGAAGGAAGAAAAGAATATACTGGGGTGGATGAGTATGGTTCGTGTCCGCATTTATATTGGGATGCCACCTGCTAAGAAATTAATGTAATTAATGCTGTTGCCTCATCATCATAATCATCATCATCGTCGTCGTCATCATCATCATCATCATCATCATCATCATCATCATCATCATCATCATCATCATCATCATCATCATCATCATCATCATCATCATCACCACCATCACCATCATCATAATCATCATCATCATCACCACCACCATCATCATCATCATCATTATCGTTAAAATCATCTTCGTCATCACTACCCTCCTATTCCAGCTCTGGGCAGCTCCTCCATTCGCTCAATCCATCCATTTTAGAAAGTTCACTCATCCGTGACCAAGTGCTTCCGAAAATTTCAAGAGACATCACAACACCTCAATTCAACCCCAGGTTTGTTCTCATGCGTGTAGACGATGATGGCGATGAAGATAATGATGATCATCATCATGATCATGGCGATGAGGATAATGATGACGATTGGGGTGATGATGCTTATTATTAATAATGTTGTTGTTTGAGTCACTTTAATGGTTATTTTGGTGTTTCCATTAATTTTTTTTCACATTTCTGAAGATTCCGAAAATTTCGGTTAATTTTCGGTTTTTCAGTTTCTTTTTAAAGGCAGAAAATGATTGAATGGATGGGTCATCATCATCATTCTTTAGCATAATAATAATAATAATTAATAATAATAATAATAATAATAATAATAATAATAATAATAATAATAATAATAATAATAATAATAATAAATAATAATAATAATAATAATAATAATAATAATAATAATAATAATAATAATAATAATAATAATAATAATAATAATAATAATAATAATAATAATAATAAGAATAATAATAATAATAATAATAATAATAATAATAATAATAATAATAATAATAATAATAATAATAATAATAATAATAATAATAATAATAATAATATATAATATAATATTATAATAATCATCATCATCATCCACCCCATTCCATCTCAATCCACCGAGTAGCAACTGGAAGTAATGGTACGTGGAAGGGATCCGCTCGGAATTAATCGTACGTTGAAAGCTCCTGCACCGGATGACATCGAACACGGTTCACAACAGGTGCTCCGGGAGACTTAATGGTCTTCCAACCCGGTTATCTCCGCCGTGTCACTGCCTTTCCAGACTTTTACTTTTACTTTTAGTTTTTTTTTTTTTTTTAATCGCCGGCCATAAATCCATCGAGAAATCCTGAAGTTTCATTTTGCGTCCCTGATTAACGACTGCCAACTGGATGAGCTGGTAGTTTACGTGAGGGAGGCGAAGAGGGGGGTTAGTAAGTAAGATCTTTCAACCCACCTACATCCTTCCACACCACGACCCTAACAATCGCCCACTGGTCAAACCTCGGTCCGCCCACGAAAAGGATGAAACTTGACCCGCATTCCACCTTCGGAGTTCTGTGTGCAAGAGTGGGTGAACGAAAGCCTCACCAGGTATCCATAATACGGTGTCGATATTGTTGTGGCAATGGAATTACTTGCTTCCAGGTTACTTGTACTTGGCAGATTGACCGGAATGGGAATGAGAGACTGGCTGGTGTGTTTGTTATTGTTACACTCTCCAACCATCGAGGCATCGTTCACTCCAGTCCAATCAAAACATTTCATCCGGTGGCGTACCACGTAACATCTCATCAACCATTCCAGTAAGCTTCTTCTCTCCAGTGGATCGCTTTCAACTTTTATAATGCTTCTCCATCCTCTGTTACGTTTACGAAAGATCGTTTTCCAGAGGAGTCGCCAAAACAATTCTAACCTGTGAGATCGGCCGATTAATTGAGCTGCGATAATGGATAATGGATAACGGATTTGCTGTTTTGTTTTGTTTTGTTAATATCTTTAACAACTCTACTCTATTCATCATCATGCCTACCATCCCATTTTGTTTCCAATACCGATCAAATATTCACTACAAAGGCCACGGAAGCTCGAGATATTCGCATTCTCCGAGCAGTTGAAAAAGGAGTCAAAATTTCATTAGGCAGAAATTGGCTCAAATATCCAATCTGAGTTCTAAGGTGGTTTGTGCAATCCATCTTTATCAATCATCCCGGCTCAGACATCTTTACATCTGCATGACATCCGCTCTGCCTCCGTCCGATCTCGGTTGATGGGTAAATAAACTGCCGTGTTTAAAGATGTCGTAAAAACATTGAAAGAAAGGCGGAAAATGAAAATGTCTGAAAACTTTCGTCGAAACGTAGGCAGCGTAGAGATTTCGATAGCGGAATTATATTTTAAGAAATATATCATTTAATGGTTTGTCTGTTTTTTATTATATTATTTTATTTCCTGAAATATATTTTATTATCTAAATATTATCATAAAAGGTAATTCGATATCCAAATATGTGGCCACTCGCATCGAAACAAGTCTTTGAAGTGAGCGCGATCCATCACGAACGAACGAATAGTTTAACTTTTCTTAATTATTTTAAATAACAACATTATTTAAGTGGCCAAACATTTTTCTCGCAAATTGATATTTTCTGCTTCCCGTAGTCTTTATGCGAACTAAATAAAAATTGACGGTTGCTAGGCAACTAGAAAAGCTTTGTTGTTGTTGTTATTTTACGGTCAAAGAGTCTTTCCTAGTGTTCGAATAATGGATTGCAAAGGTATTTTATTCCCTATTTTGATTGCGTCTCAGCTTGCAAATATATTTCAAATATGAACAATTTCTCAGAAAACTAAAGTGTCGTATTTCGTTCACCGTATTATTTTATCCAGAAAATGGCGAGAGAGCTAAATGTTGGGTGAGAATAAAACCGACGGCCAATTTCGCCAGCCACATGATAAAAGTTCAAGAGGATCACAAGGTCTGAGCAATTACTTGAAATAAATTGATGAAAGAACGCATTGCTCCAAAACAAAGAATGATTTGAAAACTGCCAGATTGACACGCTGATGGTTGATGTAGAATGCTCACGAGAGATAATTTTCTTTTTCTCTTTTCGACGCTATCTGCGGCGGTGGCCTGAAAATGCACAAAATTATTGTCGAGATCGTTACGGTAGTGGTCGGTGTTGATTGAAATTCTGTGCGATTGAGAAATTCAATCTGGCATGAAGACGAAGAATCGTTGCTTTGCTTTGCTTTGCGTTCTTTTGTGGCCTCAGTAAAAATCGTTAACTTTTTACAACCACCTCTGACAGACGCTGAACATATTTGCGAACAAAGAACCAGACAAGAAAGGAAGCAACAACCACAGAAGTAGCTGGTCTTTTCCGACCGACGGGATCCTGCACAATACGAGTCAAGAGAACGTGTACAACTGCGTCGCTGCCGAAATGGTGGCTTTGGCCATGGCCGGGTTCAACGGTCGGAATGCTTACTTTTACATTTTATGCGATTTAATAAATGTTTTTCGTCTTGAAAGTTTCAAAATGTTTATATGATGATAGAGTTCAAAGTTTATTGAAGAATTATGATTGCATTCATTTGTGTTGTGCAAATAGGAAGTCATTGTCTAGCAATTAACAATTTCAAGCCGCCCAAAAAAATTTAATAATTTCAAAAAGGTTGTCTCCCTGAAAATTATCTGAATCATTATTGCAACAATAATTGAAAAACTGAAATTTATCTTTTAAATTTTTACAAATAAATAACACAAACATTATTTCTTAGTTTAGCTAACAAAACACAAAAAAACAAACACTTTCTAGGAACCCTGATGTGCTACGGACAGACGGGCTCCGGGAAGACGTACACAATGAGCGGATCTTGCGAAAACTTCCGCAACAGGGGAATCATCCCGAGAGCATTGAACCACGTCTTCGCTTGTGCTCGAAACTCCTCGGACAGATGCTATACTTTCATGTGAGTGACGATAACCTGAATACAGTGCTCTGCTCATATTTTTTTTATTAATGATTGACTGATTGACATTTAAAAATTTTTTTAATTATTTTTTCTTGATCGTCTCTGATGAACCTTCAGTAAAACGTAGGCTCAATAAACGGCAAGACATCTAACAGGAAACAATGCAAACGTCCTCTTCGAATAACTTTGGAATGATGATTAAAACCTACAATTACCATTTAATCCTGGTTTTTGTTTTCTATTTCTTAAACTCCTCAATTGTTTTCTTTACTGACTTCCAGGGTGTCCTACTTTGAGATTTACAACGAGATGATCTACGACTTGCTGGTCTCGCCTTGTGACAAACAACAGCAACAGCAACAACATCGCTCGCTGCACATCCTCGAAACGGAGCAGGGGATTCAGGTCAGGGGACTGAGGGTCATCCACGTGCACACAGAGGAAGAAGCCATCAATCTCTTTTTTGAGGTCAGTTTGTTTTTTGTTCGACGAAGAGGCAAATTTTGAAATTAAGTATAATCTTTGTAATGATTTGCAATGCTACCCAACTGGCACATTGATACCAGCGAGGGAACAAACAAACCACTAGCAAATACATTGTTTGTTGTCAGTCTTTATGATATTTGGACAATCTTATTTGCTTTTAATATCTGCAATAAGTCTTGAAATCTCCAAAAAAAGGGACAAATAAACAGAGCCATCGCGTCTCACGTTCTCAACGAATCCTCTTCGAGATCTCACTGTGTCTTCACAATCTACGTCGGAGTGAGTTTAGTGCATGGAGCTCTTACAACTATTAAAATTCTTTTATATATAATATATTATTTAATAATATAATATTTTATATAATATATTATTTAATAATGTAACGTTTTATATAATACTAGGTAATACTGCATAATAATAATATATCAGCACCTATACTTACAAGCATAAAGTGCTTTCAAGTTTTATAAAAGTTTCTGAAACTTTCAAAACATTTTGATGACGATGATGATGATGACAATTATTATTATGATGATTATTTCCTAAGTGATTTTCAAAAACATTTTCAAGCCATTTTTAACAACAAAACACAATCATCGAATTAATTGATATTCAAATTCCTGTTATTTACATAATTTCTGTATTTTAACTCCTCCGATCGAAGAGTTACTCAACATGCGACTCCAGCCCGATCTACACGTCGAGCAAACTGAACCTGGTTGACCTCGCCGGATCCGAAAGGTTAAAGAAGACCCAGGTGTCGATCGACTCGCCAAACCGTTCAATAGTTTCACTTTGATCCGTTTGATGACTTAACTACTACAGTTATTCGATTAACAAACTAATTCAATTAATTGTTTATCGTTTGCATTTAAATTAACTCGAATACTTTTCCCAGTCCACAGGCAAGGTGAGAGAGGAAGCCACCTACATCAACAAAACTCTACTTTACCTGGAGCACGTCATCAGCGCTCTGGCAGAACAGGGTCGCAACCATGTACCCTATCGACAGTCGAGGCTTACCCTTTTTCTGAAAGACTCCATAGGTGGATGCTGCCATACCAGGCTCATTGCAAATGTTCAAGCTGAAGAGAAGCACATTGAGGAGATGGTTTGTTAATTAACGCCTGGTGTCTGTTTGCAAATTTTTATTAATTGTAATTTATTGTAAATATTTGTTAGAGGTTCGTATAATATTATTTCAATTTAGCTTTACCATTCGGCGCGATAACCAGGATTCGGTACCGTGTTAACATGTACAGAAACTTAGCTCCAACGTTTTTAACATATCAATTATGAGCATCTCGACAAGATAACGACCGACAATAACTCTTTACGACAACTTCTTTACAGTTGTCCACAATGAGGTTCACGATGAGCATGATGAGGATCAAAATCAAGCCTGTCGTCAACTTCAAGACGGACGCAAGCGTTGGTATTATCTTCTCTCATTTTTTTTTTACTCAATTTATATTTTAGTGTCATTCACTCAGCTTTGATTAGTTACTAATTATTTCTATTAATGATGATATTAATTATTAATTAGTTCATAACCATTCACTGATTTATCTAAATTTTGTGAAACAGTGATGCTCTAAATGTCCGGCCATTTGCCTAATAAATTTAGCAGACCGACATTATTAGCCGACATCATCAATCAACAAGTTGACTTTAAATTTCAAACTACTGTTGCTAACTACAGGCCTACATCAAGTGCCTCGAGGAGGAGCTATGTCGTCTGAAGAAGGAATTATATCTCCACGACAACCTGGCAAACAGGAGGGACGTCAGCTATGACCCGATGACCGAGAGGCAGAAGGATGGCATCAAGAGGGCGGTCAAGGAGTACATGGAGGGAAGCTCAGAGGAGATCGAGGTCAGAACAATTGCAACAGGCAGTTATTCATAATTCTTGCCTCTCTATTTATATATTTTAAGTAGGTTCTATTTTTGTGAGGCACAATTTCTCGAAACTGCACAATTAAAATAAGAAAAAACCGACCGAGGATTCGAGAATACATTCTCGATGACATACAAAACCGACGTTTCCTTCGTTGCAGGTGGTAAATCTCGTCCAAATAAACGAAATATTTCGTGCCTTCAAGAAGCTATCGAGGTGAGTGATGGCTCTAACCAGTACTAGAATTAAGGATCGACTCAATTAAACAAAAAACGAAAATTTTAATTAATTAATTAATACGGCACCAAACACCCACAGACGGTCACTGATGGTACTCTCACCAAACTCTCATTAAACCTAACTGCTGGAATTATTCATTACCAAGCATATTTAAACTACAACTACCAATCATTTTTTTTAAACCAAAAAACCAACAACTTATTTTTAGTTTCGTTTGTGTTCGAACGCAGCGAGGCCCTGGATGACCTGGACACGGCTTACAGGAACAGGTACGTACTGATCGACAAGTGCAACCCGGAAATGATGCAACTGGCCAAGAAAGCGGGTCTCGTGGAGTCGCCTTCCTCTGAGCAACTCGAATCGAAAACATCGCCGATCCGGGCGGCACAAGAAGCCGACGAAGAAAAGGATGCGACGAAGAAGTTAGCATCATCTTTTTAACGGACAAAATTTTTCACGGTTCATCGTTTTTGATTGCCTCCTCAGCAACAAGCAAAAAGTTATCATCAGTCATTGCTTATTTAGACCTACTACTACTGCAACAATCAAAATCTCTGCATGATTTTCATTCCGACATTAAAAGCATTTCCTCATCAATTATTCAAAGCTCACAGGGGAAGCTTAAGACGTCAAAGTTGACGACCGCGTCGCCTAAACAAACTGCAAGCGAGACCGTCATCCAGAGTGGGGAGGACGAGGAAGAGGCAGAAAAGGCAGACGACAAGTTGGAGGTTCCCCTCGCGACAGGATTCGAAGAACCTCAGGGGTTTTAATATTTTTAGATTATCATGTTCCGACATCATTGTTTTGTCATTTACTTTGTGCTTAGGTCATGCATATTCAGTGATATCTCATTAATAACTGAATAATAAATTAAGCCTGGTAATGAAAATTGTTATCTACAAAAAGTGCTCCACCAAGAAACGAACAGTTTGAAATCTTCAAGAACAACGAAGGCTGCGAACTGAACAGAATCCTCCTGGGCAACAAAAGTTTGTCGTTATTTTAACATTTAGCACCGTTTAACATTCGTTCGTAGAAACAAAAAGATTTATTCTGCAAATAATCCTGATAAGCCACAGTTCAACTATATTTTTAAGTAGATATTATTCATTGAATCTACTTGCTCCTCCACAAGACATGCTGGCTTCGAAGAAGAAGGAGTATTCACTGGTGGCAAGAGAGGTGAACATGGCGAAGGAACGGATCGACAAAAGCCTCCAGCGAATCGACTGCATGCGATGCTCGAGAGAGTCTGAAGGTCCTGCTGCTTCGATGTTTACTTCAATATTAGATATTAACTTGTAAGATATTTATCTGCCTCATAAACAACCTGATAGAAAAAAAATAATAGCTAGACATGACTCCTATAATGTCCAAAAAAAGTGGAGACCTGAACACTTTTCTCCCACAGGTCTCTCATACAATGAATCAGGAGAGATCATCATCACAGAGGCAGAGTTCTTGGAGATTCAGAAGTTGAAAGACTTGAAAAAGGTCTACAAGAATTACTATGATCAACTCAGAAACCTCAAGTCTGAAATCCTTTTCTGTCAGAATGCTGTCGACCAGTGCAGAAAGAGATTACTCCATGGTTAGTATTATGTGGAGAACATAGTTTTTGCATTTTTTATACAGCCTCCAATTCCACAAAAAAAAAATTATTATTAATTCATAACCTTAAAAGAGTCTTTAAACATAAATCTGGGTAGCTACGTCTGCAGTGAAATATTATTATTTGACTCTAAGCCTGCTGGTGTACCAATAGTTCTCTTGACTCAATGTTTTGGTGTTTGCTGCTCGTGTGTAAAACTTTTAACATTTCTTTTCGACAGAGTTCGATTTCTGGTATTTCAACTTGTACGCGTATCTTCTCGTCGACGACTGTCAAGATCAGAAACAGCCTCGAAACTCGAATTTTTCGAGCAACGCTGTGGCAGAAAACCGTGCAATGCACACTCAACACGCTGCCAAGATGGCTGCCTGAAGTTGAAAACTAAATTTTAAACATTAACTACATTTTACTACTTAACAGTTACGCTGGAAGGTATTTTAAACATTTAAATTTCGTAATTATCATAATTGAAACGTGTCGTTTGAAAAATAAGCACGAAACTCGGAATCCCTTTGCGATGAGAATTCATTCGCGAGAGGTCATCCGAAGGAGATTACATCGGACTCGAGAAATCACGAAGGTGTTCATAAATAATTTTCCTCGTTGGAAAATGGAATGCATCCGCTTTCTTTATAAGCCCCGTGGTCGTTTCGGACGATAATCGTTTGCATTTCATGGTCCCTCCCTTCCCTTGTTGCGGTCGTTGTGCCCGGGTTTTTGATTTTTCTTCTCGCTTCGCTAGCCGTGGCATGACCTTCCATCGTTCAGGCGAATGGAAGTATTGTCATGTAAGAGCGAATTTTATTTTTAAAATTTAATATTTTCTATATTCTGTGTTTGCTTTTTGCGATGGACAGGGAAAATGGAAAATGGTTTTCGTCCTCTTAACTCCATTTAGGCGTAGCAATTTTCGTTTAAGGTTAAAAAACATGGCTCTCGAGTGAATTGAGAACAAAAAGGGGGCAATTTTTAAATTTCTCACCGAGGATATTTCGTCACTTTTAACGAGCGCTTTTCATCAGAATTCATTTGATTTTACGAGCCTCTTTTGAACCGACCCCGGCTTCTCGGTTGGGAAATTTGAATCGAGAAAATTTTTCCTCGGGGAAGCGGCTTTGATGGAGACCCGTTTTTTAATTGGATTCTTATTGAAAGTCGGAGGAATGCATTCGCTTTAATAACTACAGAAATCAATTCAAAACTCCTTCATCGCCGATAAGATACGCTGACGCTGATTTGTGGTGGGCGATCACTCACTGAAAAGCCATTCAGAATCAGAAAATATTTCATTATAAATATTGCCATAATTTGATTTAATTTGAATTGTTGAAATAGATCGGTTTTTATTTTTATTTTAAAAAAAAGTTAAAACAGGAATCGGAGACGAATCGATGAGATTTTCCGAGAGTTGTTGAACCCATCCGTCGCCATAGAGACGATTGCGATTGGATCTGCAGACGACAAAATGCCGGCAACAATGCGGCGTGTTTTATTTCTCTTCGTTCGCTCTCGATATTACAAAACCAGCCATAAATTGCTCCTAATCGACTTCCATAACTAAATTATCTGACCAGCGAATAGAAACGTAACGCATATTTCCATCTGCGGAGAGAAAAAATATAATTTTTTATGAAATAAGAAACTAGAATGGCGAAAAAGAATTGGATATTTTCCGGGGCGAAAAAGTATATTCCAGAAAAAAACCCTCGCTGACCGTAAACAGATCGAAGCCAAGACAAGCCTTTAGGAAATGGAAAATGATGCAATCGTAAACATGGCAAAACTTTAGGGAAAGTTTAGAATTCACCTTTTCTCATATCTTGTGCCTGATGACTTGCTTTATGTCTTTGAGGAGTGTCCTTGACTTTTTCTGTTTTTTTTGACAGTCTTGTTTGAAGTTTCTGCTGGAATGAGAAAAAATTATTTCTATAATTTCTTTGCCGCCAGACGTCTGCTGAATTGGAGTAGATTTCCGCTATATGAGTTGGACGGACGGGTGGAAAAAGGAGGGAACGATGGACGAATGAATGAGATAAACGAGTGGAGTAATGGATGGACGAGAAGGGAAAAAAATAAGAATTTGTAATCTATGTTCAGAAGAAGATTGCAAGGAGTGATTAAAGGTATTGAAAGTGCCGATGATGACGATTACGATGATGATGATGATTACGATGACGATGACGACGCCGATGACGATGGAATGGCGGCAGTGAAAGCGGTGGAGCCTGAAACAATGAGACAATGGCCAAATGCAGTTGCTGCACTCATAAAGTATGAATCATACCTCCATCACGCACTCGCAACAGCACAACGGCGTACAAAAAAAATCGATAATCAATTAACATAATTAGTGACATAATTAGCCGCCAATAAACTGTGAAAGTAAAAAAAAAAGTTGAAAAATTATTATTTACAGTTTAAAAGTGAACTAGGTTCAATATCTCGACACATAAACTACCCACACGAGAGAAATAACATTGATATTCTCCTGAATGAAATGCCCCAGTTATTGGCAAACGGCAGTGGCTGAATTGTAATGGTCTGAAAAAACTGGGCAGCCATATAAACTGACACGCTAATTAGGTGGATGGATGGACGGATGGACGGGTGGATGGATGGGTGGATGGATGATGGATGGACGGGTTGATGGACGGATGGATGAACTGATAGATTGAATGTGCAATAACGCCACATTTAACAATGATATTTCGTATGTTTACCCCAAAAGTCCAAATCATCTGAATTATGTACGTACGGACTATAATCAAATAAATAAATATGTTTACCTCATCTTAATGTTAAATCGCAATTCCTTTGTCTCAAACAAAGACAAAGATGCCAGATCGACTTCACTGGAAATTCAATAAAAATGGTTGTTTAAGAAAGTGGGGAAAAAAAATATTTCCGAGCAAGAAAAATAAACAACAATGAAACCACGCCATGGGAGGCTTATTTTAAAATTATCTCCGAAAATACGTTTCAAGAATTTCACTTTTAATGCTTCTTTATCCTTCTCCACTACTCGTAGGTGTCGTGTTCGATTCCCGACTGTAGCTGAGAAAAATTATTAAAAAAGAAATGGGCGGATGTTTTGGCATTTGTGGTGCTAAAGTTTAATCATCATTATTTATTATTATTATTATTGTTATTGTTATTATTATTATTATTATTATTATTATTATTATTATTATTATTAGTATTATTATTATTATTATTATTTTATTATTATTATTATTATTATTATTATTATTATTATTATTATTATTATTATTATTATTATTATTATTATTATTATTATTATTATATTATTATTATTATTATTATTATTATTATTATTATTATTATATTATTATTATTATTATTATTATTATTATTATTATTATTATTATTATTAATTATTATTATTATTATTATTATTATTATTATTATTATTATTATTATTATTAAAAATTAACTTACACAGTAGAAATTATAGCTACCATCACAAAGGCGCAATATTTTCAATGCCGAATGAATATTCATTATTCAAATTATTTACTACTATTTCTAAATAGATGTCTATAGATGTCCTTAGAGGATAACATCGTTTCTAAATAAAATTATTACATTATTTTACATTATTTTAAATAAAATAATTAATATAAAATAATATAAAATTGTCAGTTCTGATTACATAATAATTGCAAAATCTCGGATTTTAAAATATAGAAACATCTCAAACTTTAAAACATAGACAATGAACATTACGTAACAATTGCATCTACCTCTAATTATTACCAGCAAAGCAATTAAATATGTTCGTTATTATTTTTCTAATAATAATTATTATTATTATTTTAATAATTTCTAATTAATTCATGCGCCGCAACATTTAATTTTAAACCTGGCATCGCTTCGTCTCCAAGGCCTCAGTCGGTTTCTATAGTAACCGTTGCCATGCACATCGGCGCCCGAGGGCATCTGGGAGACCGGTCATAAATTATGCTAATGAGAAGCGGTTTATTTTTAAACGTCTGGGGTCAGGGTCAGCAGAGAGAGAGAGTGAAAAAGAGAGAGAAAGAGACCAGATATAGAAAAACATGTCCCACGATCTCTGATTGGCTGGCGGAGTGAATACAGGTTCCAAGGAGATTCTAAATGTTGAACTGTGATCAGCCGTGTGGAACGAACCGAGTCCACTGAAGTGAAGACTCCCTGGGAGGTCTGGAAGGAGGAGAGATGATGATGATGATGAGGAGGATGCACGCGGTGAGGGAGTTAGCAGGTGCTTGTAATGGCGTCGGTGATGGCGATGAAGATGATGACGATAATTATGATGGTGATGATGATGATGATGATGATGATGATGATGATGATGATGATGATGATGATGATGATGATGATGATGATGGTGGTGATGATGTTGATGATGATGATGATGATGGTGGTGGTGATGATGATGATGATGATGATGATGATGGTGCTTGTACTCCAGTGAAACGGTGTCGATGACTAATTTGGATCGATTGAAGGAAAGATTAATGTATGAATGAATGAATGAATGATGAATGAATGAATGAATGAATGAATGAATGAATGAATGAATGAATGAATGAATGGAATGAATGAATGAATGAATGAATGAATGAATGAATGAATGAATGAATGAATGAATGAATGAATGAATGAATGAATGAATGAATGAATGAATGAATGAATGAATGAATGAATGAATGAATGAATGAATGAATGAATGAATGAATGAATGAATGAATGAATGAATGAATGAATGATGAATGAATGAATGAATGAATGAATGAATGAATGAATGAATGAATGAATGAATGAATGAATTGGAATGAATGAATGAATGAATGAATGAATGAATGAATGAATGAATGAATGAATGAATGAATGAATGAATGAATGAATGAATGAATGAATGAATGAATGAACTGAATGAATGAATGAATGAATGAATGAATGAATGAATGAATGAATGAATGAATGAATGAATGAATGACTTGAATGAATGAATGGATATGAATGAATGAATGAATGAATGAATGACTGAATGAATGAATGCATGAATGAATGAATGAATGAATGAATGAATGAATGAATGGAATGAAATGAAGAATGAATGCATATGAATGACTGATGAATGAATGAATGAATGAATGAATGAATGAATGAATGAATGAATGAATGAATGAATGAATGAATGAATGAATGAATGAATGAATGAATGAATGAATGAATTGAATGACTGAATGAAGCATGAATGACTGAATGAATGAATGAATGAATGAATGAATGAAGAATGAATGAATGACTGAATTGCATGAATGACTGAAGAATGAATGAATGAATGAATGAATGACCTGAATGACTAATGAATGAATGAATGAATGAATGAATGAATGAATGAATGAATGAATGAATGAATGTATGAAGAATGAATGCATGAATGATGAATGCAAATGAATGAATGAAGAATTGAATGAATGAATGAATGAATGAATGAATGAATGAATGAATGAATGAGATGAATGAATGAATGAATGAATGATGAATGCATGAATGAAACACATGGATGGATGGATGGACGGATGGATGAATGAACGAACGAATGATGGATGAATGGATAATAGGATGGATGGATGGATGGATGGATAAGTGGACAGATGAAGAAGGAATCTTGGAGCCAGCCTGGAAAGATCAAAGTGGTGCTTAATAGTAATCAAGGCGGTCACAATAGAATGGAGGTGTTGAATATGCAAATGAGCCATGACTTATTCATCACGTGATCAGGAATAGATTGCTCATTGTTCTTATTTACATATTATTATTTTAGGAGTTACTCTATTGTAATTAATATAATTTATTATTGCATTATCATAATTTAATTTATGATATTATGCTAATTAATTCCTATATTATCCCTACACTATAACTTGCATCTGGTCAGTACCAATTGTGATTCACAGCGAATGTGACGTAACAAATGACGTCATGCCAGATCGTCTGATTGTAGGAGCCACGTCAAGTTTTCGTGACGAGCTCTTTTGTTCGACTCGTGACGTTAGTCTTGGTGAAGGGATGGATGGATGGATGGATGGATGATGGATGGATGGATGGATGGATGGATGGATGGATGGATGGATGGATGGATGGATGGATGGATGATGGATGGATGGATGGATGGATGGATGGATGGATGGATGGATGGATGGATGGATGGATGGATGGATGGATGGATGGATGGATGGAATGGATGGATGGATGGATGGATGGATGGATGGATGGATGGATGGATGGATGGATGGATGGATGGATGGATGGATGGATGGATGGATGGATGGATGGATGGATGGATGGATGGATGGATGGATGGATGGATGGATGGATGGATGGATGGATGGATGGATGGATGGATGGATGGATGGATGGATGGATGGATGGATGGATGGATGGATGGATGGATGGATGGATGGATGGATGGATGGATGGTGGATGGATGGATGGATGGATGGATGGATGGATGGATGGATGGATGGATGGATGGATGGATGGATGGATGGATGGATGGATGGATGGATGGATGGATGGATGGATGGATGGATGGATGGATGGATGGATGGATGGATGGATGGATGGATGGATGGATGGATGGATGGCTGGCTGGACGGATGGACGGATGGATGGATGAATGGTTGTTAGAGATCGTTATCATCGTCGACATGACTTGCTAAGATCGTTATCATCGAGTGGGTGATAGTTAACAGAGTTCGGAAGATCATTGTGTCAATGGATAGGCTGAAGATGAATTAAAGGAAGCGAGAATGATTGACGGAAGGGCGCGAAAAGAAATCAAAGGATTGAGAAAGAGCGAAGATGATTGACAAGGAGTGAGAATGATTGAAGCTGTGCGAGAATGATTGGTAAGGAGTGATGATAAGTGAAGTGCAGAATATCAAAGTTTCATAATAAACAAGTGTTACTAATAAATTAGCAGTAATAAGTTAAATTCTAAAAGGCATTCACATGCATATAAATGATAATGGCGAAGATGATGACGACGATGATGCTGTAGTAACAACAGCAATAATAATAATAATAATAAGTAATTATATACTTAATATATTAACATCATCATCATTATCATCAAAGGATTAGCATTTGGACTGTTATGACGTGCAAGCATAGGCCTGTTAATGTCATCAGTCGTTTGATGAAGATGCATTTTCTGATGCATTTTACAGTGCATTGTGCATGAAGCAGCCTTGAAACGGATACTCGAATGGTATCTGTTTTATGAATTGACGATAATATCAATTTGTTTAATAATTTGGTTTAATTATAAGTAATAATAATAATAATAATAATAACAATAATAATAATAATAATAATAATAATAATAATAATAATAATAATAATAATAATAATAATAATAATAATAATAATAATAATAATAATAATAATAATAATAATAATAATAATAATAATCATAATAATAATAATAATAATATAATAATAATAATAATAATAATAATAATAATAATAATAATAATAATAATAATAACAATAATAATTATAACAGTAACAGGTTCCAGTATTATCTAACCCATAAATATTTAATTACTTACTAATTAAAAAATAAGACTACTTAATTATTAATACGCAGTATTTACCACATTACATAATCATCCCCGCGTTCGTAAAGAAATTCATATTTGGTTGTACGCAATATTAACAAGGAGTTAAGAAGTTGTGCACTTGTGCTGTTGTGCGCTCTCACTCCGCGAGTGCTTATAAAAAGGCTGGTTCATTCCTTTATTCTCGTTGTGAGCAGAGCTTCCTCACTGTTGTTGCTGCTGTTGTTGTTGTTATTGTTGTTGTTGTGTGCTTCTTTTGTCGTCGTCGTCGTTGGGAGTCTTTTGTGTCGTTGCTTTAGTCGAGGATTTGCGCGGATTTCCGTCGAAATTTCAGTCTGCTTTTTGAAGAAAAACTCGAAAAAGTAAAAGTAAGCAGCAGGTTTTTTGAACAAATTTCTTTTCGGTTTTATTTCATTGACATTTCGAACTGAATTATTTCTGTGAAAACTGATAAAATAAAATTTAACCTCGCAACAACAACAACAACATAATTTCCAACCCCCTGTTGTTGCTATCGTTGTCGGCGTCTAAAAAAAAACCCCAAAAAAACCCAGCAAACATTTCGAACATTTTGGAATGGAATTTGCTTCCCGCATGGAAGAGGAATTGAAATGTCCTGCGTGTCGTCATTTGGTCGTCAATCCGGTCTTCCTTCCCGCCTGTTCTCACTCCGTCTGCCTCGATTGCGCCTCTAGACTTCAAATGCCCCAACCCATGCCATTGGTCAACACGACAGCTCTACTCAGCGCCAAGAACCTCAACGATTCTGGCGTCATCGGCGCCTGCAGCAGCGCCTCGAGAATCGCCCTCAGCGCAGGTCTGGCGTCAGGCAACGGCCTCAATCAGCTGCCGAACGGCGCTACCACAGACGCCGACGAAACGCTGAGCGTCTTCAGCGAAACCGACAGCGGCGTGGTTTGCAGCAGACCAGAGAGTTACGTCGGACTCGGCAGTCAAAGCATCGCCAACCTGAGCAGTCTTTACCACCACCACCACCAGCACTGCCATCTTGCCGGCTCCTCTTCGGCCATCAGTAGTTCCAGTAGTGCCAGTAACTCATCGGGAACCTTTCCACAGGTGGGAATCACCTGCCCCGTCTGCTCCAAGACCACCCTGACGGACGACAAGGGAGCCCTCTCCCTGCCGAAGAACAAGGCCCTGGGGGCCATCGCGAACCGCTACAGGGACATGAAACAGCTCCCAGTCCACTGTCAGTCGTGCCCAGGGCAGGACAAACAGCCGGCCGCGAAGATGTGCAAGCAATGCGAGGTGTTCTACTGCCAGAGCTGTCTGGCCAGCTACCACTCGGCTGGAAAACACGAGATTCTGGATCTTGAGGAGGCGAAGAGTTTTCTGACCTCGAGGGAGATGAGGTGTTTCGAACATCCCGAGGAAATCTGCTCCTTGTTCTGTCTCCAGTGCAAGGTGACCGTCTGTGACGTTTGCACACACCAGACTGCACACGCCCACCACCAGACGCAGAACATTGCCAATGCTTGCAAGGCCCACAAGGTTGGTTGTTAGTCGATGATGATGATGATGATGATGATGGTCGTGGTGATGATGATGATGATGATGATGATCGTGGTGGTGATGATGATGATGGTCGTGGTGATGATGATGATCGTGGTGGTGATGATGATGGTCGTGGTGATGATGGTGATTTTGTTGGGTCGATAATTTGTGACCGGCGCTTCAGTTTTTCCACTCCGACTTTTTCCGAAAAATTGAAGTCAAAAGTTTTAAGTTTTTAACATTTAAATATTTAAAATTGTTTTTTTTTAAATTTTTATTTTTTTTTTACCGCCATCGAAATATTTGTGCTTTTTTATCTAATGTTTCCTTAAACATAGAAAATGTAATTTATTCCTGCAAACTGAAAATCAAAATCTGGTGCTTCATAACAATTTCGTTCGTTAGCGTCAACGCAGTCGATGATGATGATGATGATGATGATGATGATGATGATGATGATTAAGAGGATGATGACGACGTCAGGTTGGATAGGACGCTTCCATGCAAAAGATATTCTACTTCATGAAAACCCTTCATTCTTTCATTCCTCCACCCATCCATCAATGTACTCATTCATCAATCCATCCGTCCATTCGACTACTAGTAGTAGTAGTAGTAGTAGTAGTAGTAGTAGTAGTCATAGTAGTAGTTGTCATGGCAGCATTGAAATGCAAAGCAGAACACGTGATCTCCCTTTATCGTCCTCTGAGTTCTGTTTGTCGAATGAAAATTCAAGGCACACGTTTTGGAACAGGTACGAATGTATGCTTCCTTATCCCCCTCTCTGTGACGCTGAGTGTTTGTCAGTATTTGTCATTATCGGTCAGTATTTGTTTGTATTTGTCAGTATTTGTTTGTATTTGTTTGTATTTGTTTGTAGGCTTCCATCCGCAGCTAAGCCTTGGACTTTGATTATATTTCATGGCGATGTTTTTATTCGATGAAGCTGCTCGAGCTATCAACATCATCATCATCATCATCATCATCATCATCGCCATCATCATCATCATCAACATCATCATCATCATCACCACAAGCATCATCATCAACATCATCATCAATATCATCATCGCCATCATCATCATCATCATCATCATCATCATCAACATCATCATCATCGTCATCATCGTCGTTATTAACATCATCACCATCATCACCACAAGCATCATCAACATCATTCTGGATGAATAATTTTGTTGCTGTTTTTTATTTTTTTTGAGAGGAGAATTACTGACCGAAAAAAGTTTTCGTTCGACATTGAATAACAACATGGTCATTACCGAGCTGATTATGATGATGATGATGATTACAATGATGATGATGATGATGATGATTACAATGATGATGATGATGATGATGATCGCAATGATGATGACGATGACGATGACGGTCACGATTGAGACATCAATATCAGGTCAGTCTGTCCGGTGCTCTCGTTCAGCATTTGTTTGTAAACAACTTCCACGTTCGATGACGTAGGAAGGAATAATTCACTTTTAAACTCGACGAGAAATTTGCTCCGATTCTCGAAAACTTCAAAACAAATGAAGCGGAAAAAACGCACCGAAAGAAAAACCGAAAGATGGCGTCAGCTGCTGAGGATGTTTCGTCGGAAATCTGAAGACGATTATCGATAATGTGTGTGTGTGCGTGTGTACGTGCGTGTGTGTGTGCGTGTGTGTGTGTGGAATATCGATGATTAGACAATATATCGGTGAATGATAATTTAAGAATATAAAAACGTTCATTAATAAGATTACCATTTTCGATAATAATAGTAATAATTATTATAAACCTAAAAGTTACGTAATTAACATCTTGTCATCTTTATAAATTGGTCAATATTTTGT
>JAJTWR010000272.1:330000-335000 GCA_021613335.1 Whitmania pigra | reverse complement strand
TAATAATAATAATAATAATAATAATAATAATAATAATAATAAATAAGAATGATGACGATGTTATTAGTAATTCTTGTTATTAAAAAATGCACAAGAATAAGTCTTTTATAAATAGTAAAAAAATTATAAAATTTAATATAAATAAATAATTTAATATACCATAGCAAATATAAAATTAATAATAATAATAATAATAATAATAATAACAATAATAATAATAATAATAATAATATACAGAGACACCTTTATGATTGTTGTAACCAGGTTAATTAAATATTTTTAAACATTCAAGTCTGTTTTCAATTAATTATACTTCTCAAAGAAGTATTTTTGTCAGTGAGTGACATAGACACAAAAATTTACGACCACGGCAACGATGATGATGATTATCATTGTTAATATTATTATTAGTGAATATATTTATTTTATTAATAATATAATTATATAATTCTTTTTTATAATAATATTATAATTATATTTTGTGTCAATCTCATTTATTCTTGATTGTTTGCTGAAATGTATGAGTCAACATCCATTCTATTTATAATTCCTGACCCATAAATAGACGTGGAAACCTATTAATAAGTTTTAATAACTCGTAATTATGTTATTTTAGTTGCTCAAGGTTATGAATAAAATGGTGATTGAATTAATGAATGGATGAATGAAATAATGGCTGGATGAATGAATAAATATTATTATTATTATTATTATTATTATTATTATTATTATTATTATTATTATTATTATATTATTATTATTATTATTATTATTATTATTATTATATTATTATTATTATTACTATTACTATTATTATAGTTATTGTGTTATTAATGGTTATTATGTCTTGGCTTTTATTATAGTTACGTCAATGCTTTATGTTCTTTGGGTTCGTCGATAATGGACCACACAGACGCCTATCTGGATGAACCACTCAACGCTGTTTTTTCAAGTGGAGATTATGATGATGATTACAATGATGATTATGATGATTGTTATTATTATTATTATTATTATTATTATAGTTATTATTACTATTATTATTATTATTATTATTATTATTTATTATTATTATTATTATTATTATTATATTATTATTATTATTATTATTATTATTATTATTATTATTATTATTGTTATTATTATTATTATTATTATTATTATGGCAATTAAGGAAATATACATTTTTGATCAACCGTCGGTCCGTGAGAAGACTTCTTGTTAAAAACTAATGAATCTTCTCAGTCTCACTAATTATCACAGCTTCAGTAGCAACTACAATAGTGATAATAATAATAATAATAATAATAATAATAATTGTTATTATTAATGCTTAATTATTTTAAAATAATTTGTTAATTAATATAACAATTATTAATTGTCACGTGCACTTGGACATCTGTCGAAACAACACAGTGCCAAACTGACGCCTTATCTCAGCTGGACGTCTTCTCATTTCCTCGTACAATCATTCATTCAATCACTCACTCACTCACTCACTCACCACTCACTCACTCATCACTCACTCACTCACTCACTCACTCACTCACTCACTCACTCACTCACTCACTCACTCACTCATTCATTCCCCTGGCCGCCCACTTGTGAATGAGCGAAGAATAAATTCATAAGATTCAATAGGTCATCGAGTTGGCTCTTTGGACTGTGTGCAAACAGCAAACAGACTGGAATTGCACTCCTAATGTGCTTCGTCACTCCTCCGCCGCACTCCTGCAATCCTCGGCGTTTCGCCATTGTATTCGACCATTGAGTTCTGTTTGCCCTCCCAGCATAAGTGCTTGTTGAGCGATACAATTGTCTCCGTGTTTTAAGTGACTTGTAACCATTTCACAGGGTTTTTAAAGCCGTTGCCATGGATACGTGTTGTTGTCGTTATCGCACCTGACGTCATAATTATTATTATTATTATTATGTTTAACAAGCATGACGTCATCAAACGCTGAGCGTGTGTTTGCAATCAGTCGTAATGTTTTGTTTACTGTCGGGCCATTGGCGAGTTATGACTGCGTGTATAAGAGTAGCCGAGTGAGTGAGTGAGTGAGTGAGTGAGTGAATGAGTGAGTGAGTAAGTGAATGAGTGAGTGACTAAGTTAGATGAAGTAGTTAACTCATCACCGAAAAACCCATACCACGTCATCATTGTGACATCATTACCATTGTCATTATCATTACCATTACCAGTGTGGACCATCGACGTCTGCTTCGTTGACATGCGACCACCGTGACTTCCGCCCAGCCGTCACGCAATGTCACGTCAAGTCACGTCATCGAATGTTTCCTCGAAATCCTCAAAACAATCCATCCATGCATTCACAGAATCTCCATTCTGTCTCTCTTTTCATGCGTGACTTTCTCTTCAGTTCCCCTCCTCGTTAGGGTAACAATCGGCTTTGATAACGACAGCAACGACGATGACACTCGAGCGTGAACAGGTGCGACAGTCGAAAGTTCTCATGTGTCGTTCTGCCCATTTGACACGCTTCACCACTCTCCGAAGGTGACAATCCTCTTAACGCCCGATTGAACACGTCAATGCGTCATTGACCTTTCGAGAGGATGAGATGTCGATTTGAAGGAGGGAAGGTGAGGCTGAAGAGCCCCGGGTCAGTATCCTATGTTCGGGGGTCATGAGGGATGATGATGATGATGATGATGATGATGATGATGACGACGACGATGATGATGATGATGCCGATGACGATGATGATGATAACGATGATGATGATGCTGATGGTGATGATGATAGAGTGCGGAAGGTCAAATAAATGGTTGCATGACTGCTTTGATGTGAAACGTGTTAATTTACGGACGAGAACACGTGGTTAACTCATGTGGAAGTCCACATGCCCAATTATCGTAATTATTACAATTACATCGGTTATTATTATTATTGTTGTTGCTGTTATTATTATTATTATTATTATTATTATTATTATTATATTATTATTATTATTATTATTATTATTATTATTATTATTATTATTATTATTATTATTCTTATTATTATTATTATTATTATTACGTCATTATAAGTATAAATCAACTCGAGCAACAACCTCCATGCGGCAATCTTCATGCTTGTTTATGCGAATCACCTTGGCAACTGGAAAGCATTGAGAACCACTGGATACGTCCACGCATGGCTGATTTTACGACCCCAGCAGTCGGCGGTCCTGTCGAGGGCTGATTTTCTATGCCCGAGTTGGGGGCGAGGGGGCTGTTTTTTATGACCTATAACCCGATTGGCTGGATGGTAGCTTGAATGGGAGGGATTATCCTGCGATTGCTGTTATCAGTGGTATGAAAGGTCAAGGTTCAGATGGGACAATGTATTACTTGTAATAATAATAATAATAATAATAATAATAATAATAATAATATAATAATAATATAATAATAATAATAATAATAATAATCATAATAATAATAATAATAATAATAATAATAATAATAATAATAATAATAATAATAATAATAATAATAATAATAATAATAATAATAATAATAATAATATAATAATAATAATAATATAATAATAATAATAATCATCATCATCATATTATTAATTTAAACAAAATTTAAGTTAAATTTTTAAAAAATAAAATTGCAGGATACAATATTATTAAATTATTCATCAATGACAAGCTCGCTAATTAAATTTACAAAAACAATGATAAAAGTTAGGACTAGTTAGTCAAAATAGAATTTAAACCACTTAACCATTTAAAATTATTCCGCACACCCGTCGTCCAACGACCCCCACTCATAATAAAAATAAAAATAAAAATAAAAATAAAAATAAAAATAAAAATAAAAATAAAATAATAATAAAAGCAAGTATACGATACTAAATTCTCTTCTAGGAAGACTGGAAAAATCAGGAATGAATCCAGGGTTTAAGGCTGATGTGCTTTTCATCCTTGTAGGATTCAAACCGGGGATCGCCTTATTTACTCCGTGTGCGTTCAAAATGTCCGTGGAAATCGACAACCACTGTTCCATCTTAACACGTCCGTTGGCAGTCCTATTAATGTCGTTTAATTTAAATTTGATTTATTTTGTTTATTTGTTTATTTATTTATTTATTTAATTTTTTTTTATTATTGATTAAACGTGGTGGTGTTTCACAAGCGATATTTTTCTTCAAAATTAATGTTTGCATGAGATTAACCTCATTTTTTTTCCCCCAGCCTTTGACGTTTAAAATAAAACGAATTTCTGATTAGCATTAATAATATGAATAATAACAACAGCATTTTGTTTACTTTATTATTGAGCGCCATAGGCGTCTTCGCCAGGGGCACTAAATTACCTTGCTTCAACTGAGCTCAAACCAACAACACCGCGACCAACAACAACAACAACATCAACATCATCACCAACAGCAACAACAACATCATCACCAACAACATCATCATCAACATCAACAACAACATCATCACCAACAACAACAACAACAACATCATCATCAACATCAACAACAACATCATCAACAACAACATCACCACCAACAACAACAACAACATGCAATACCACATCCGTCTGCTCAAACCGGCACAAACGAACTTCGTCTCGGTAATCACCGAGGAATTACCGTTCACATCACCTGGAGTTGATGGAATCATTCCGGATGGAATAATAACATTCGAACCGGATATGGACACCACATGAGTTTTAATTGATCCCTGACCTCTCTGGGGAGTTGTAAACAAACACAGATGTACGTGTAAGACGATCGCTGTTCAACCGCTCCGATGATGATGATGATGACGATGATGACGATGATGATGACGACGATGATGATGATGATGACGACGATGATGATGACGATGATGATGACGATGATGATGATGATGATGATGATGATGATGACTGCAACGACTCTTATCAGTTCAAGGACAGAACGATGACGAGTAATTCTCAGTCACGTGCCTCTGTGTATCGATCCCGATAAACCGAGGAAGCCATCGAGTCAAAAT
>JAJTWR010000272.1:322500-327500 GCA_021613335.1 Whitmania pigra | reverse complement strand
GGATGGATGGAAGAGCGGAAAGATAATGGAATGAAAGTAATGAACTGAGGAGTCAGTCAGCTGTACTCAATCGATTGCCAGGCTTTTCGAGGAATATTCAGACTCAAAGAGCCCCTGAAATGGAGAAATTAATTTTTGTTTTTTTTTTTTAATTTTTTTTTGAAAAACATAAAATACTGCCCAAAAGAACGTCCGATATTAGAAATTAATCATTTTAATTCAAAATTTATCGTTTTAACTCGAAATAAATCGTTTTTATTCTATTCTATTTTATTTATTTATTTATTTTTTAGAGAAAATGATTTATCGATGGAAAATCGTCGGCAATTATTCGACATTAGATCCTCTGAGGAAGTTCGTACATCAATCCCGTATCTGGAAGCAGAAGAATCTTTATCATCTCGTGTCCGTTTTATCTTTTTATCTCTCGATACCGTGGATCGCATTATCATCGTTCGACCCATGATACACTGGCATTCCACAGGCCGTCCCATCAATATCCCGGCATGCGCGGTTGTCATCGGTGTCGCCGTTATGGCGATCAACGACAATCTTTCCCAGAAATCATACATTTTTCCACGGAATGAACAATCTCGATTAAAAGTCAAAATGTGCAATGTCACGATAAAATGATGATTTGCAGCATAGATGATGACGACAATGACGATACTGATGATGTTGATGATGATGTTGTTGATGATGATGATCAAGTGATCAGTGAGTCCTTATCGACCGGTACTTTGTCGGTCCAGATTTAAGATCAATCCTGATCAAAGTCAGTCCAAAGTGCCCCACCTCGGTCTCCCCCCTCGCCCCCCATGATTTTACACCGAATACCTTCATTTCTAATTTCCTCCTTTCCTCCTGTTATTTGCCGAGTCAACACGATTATAATAACTAAATGTTCCACTCGGTCAGCATTAATTATTTACGAACCATTTTATTACCTTCTTTGCGATTCCAAGCATTATCTTAATTGGACCGACTGATCTTGATCTTCCACCGTTATCCCCAGTACGACAAGAGGGACGGCCCCTTAACAATGGCCATTGTGTCTCATACTTCAAAGTGCAACTTAGTGTGTCCAATATCCCCGCATCCGTTGAAGCGTGTTATTTTTCCACCTCCTACTTGTCCGAGATGAAAGACATGAGGGCATGGAATGGAAGCCATCCCCTTTTCGATTCTGACACTGAACATTGATTCGTCGAGTCTTGGGTCGAGATCAGAGGAGATCCATTAAGAAGTGAACTTAATTAGATTAATAATACTTAATTAGATTGGTAATACTTCAATAGATTAATAATACTACATTCGATTAATAATACTTCATTAAATTAATAATACTTAATTAGATTAATAATACTTAATTAGATTAACAAAACTTCATTAGATTAATAACACCTAATTAGATTAATAATACTTAACAAGTAATACTATTACTTAATTACAATGCACCGATACTCCTAAAATTGGAATCATCCGGAAATTCCCAACGGTTGTAAAAATAAAAAAGATTTAAGTAAGGACCCGTAGAAAGCACTTTTCCAGATGGAATGGAATCGCCCGCTATTGTTGCGGAACAGGTCTACTGCCAACGCATCTGTGGTTTTTCTAAGCAGACGTCGACTGATAAGAGGAGCGAATTGTTTGTGCAAATCGAGATTCGCACACACGCACGCGCCGGCCGCTGTTAATCTGTCAGTTTTGAATCTGCACTGCAGACCTTCACAAAGAGTTTGTTTCATGTTCGTCGATTGAAGGCTGATGATGGCAACGAGTTTTTTTCGTCCGTCAGCGATTCCAATCGGAGCCATTATTAATTATTAATGTTGACTTTGACAATCTTCCTTTCCTCAAAGAGTCAGTCCCTCAGCAGATAGCCTTTCCTTGTAATTCAAATGGAAATTTCCAGTTCATAAAATGGAAATGATTTCATAACGTTCAAACAATCGCCATAACTCATAGGTTGATTTTCGCGCGACAAAAACTCAACAAAGACAGCCATCCCTAGTGATCTCTTAGTTAATTGTTCGTTAATTAATTAATTAACTATTAGTATTACCAGTATTAATTAATTAAGATTCTAATGGTTTTCGACCGACTGGGAGAAAAAGGAATGTGATGAAAAGACTTGAACAAGGAAATATTTTTTATTTATTATTTATTTATTCCATTCCATTCCATTCCATCTCGTTTCGTTTCCTTCAATTCGAATGTTTCTTGCACCGAAACATCTCCACGCATTTCTCGATTGCTTTTCCTCTCGAACAACTTTATCTTCGGAGGAATAACAACATAACTAATAATATTCTTATTATAAAAATATTATTGATTATTAAGTTATCTCTTTATTTTTAAACAAACAATAACTCATCTACGAACAGTAGTCGATAATTCGATTATTTAACTCGAGGTCCTGTAACTCGGAATTCCCATTAAAGGTTGTCTTATTCTGATTTTGACCTTTTTTTTTTGAACTTTGACCCGAGTGAACTCTCCCCGGTTTTAATAAGCAATTTTCTTTTTACGACTCCTTTTGAACTTTTCCTCTGCTAAAAAAAAAAAAAAACAAACAAACATAAACAAAATATGTAATTGTATTATTTTAATTTTATGCTTCACTCAGGTATCACTCACAGACAGACAGACAGCAGCCTATAGAACGTTTTCGATGCAAACAAATCCTCTGATTAAATTTTACGAAATTCCACTCGGGTTCATCTGCCTTGCAAAGGTCACCGTTGTACGTTTGTATGTTGTACGTGCAACGAGGTCAGAAAATCCTTTTTCATTTACGTTCTTCCACCTACTTTTCACTGTCCTCAATTATTATCCTCATGTCGTATGTTGTTAATCTTTCATAAAAAAAACTTTTCTATCGTCTGCACCGGCAAGAAAATTCGAAACAGATATCGGACAATAACGGAATATTCTGCATTACTACGTACGCAAGGTATTATTTGTATTATGATTTTTTTTAAATATATATTATTTATATTATTATTTTTTAAATATGGCGCACGCTTCGTTACGGCCGGTTATGGCGGGTGCAAATGAAAACAATTTTCACAATACAAACAAGCTCATTGGTTTTATATTAATAAAAATATTAACTATTGAAAATATTAACTATTAAAAATATTTACTTAATAAAAATATTAACTATTGAAAATATTAACTATTGAAAATATTAACTAATAAAAATATTAACTAATAAAAATATTAACTAATAAAAATATTAACTAATAAAATACTAACTAATAAAAATATTAACTGATAAAATTATTAACCAATAAAAGAATTTAAAATTATTACTTTTTCGTTTTAAATTTTAAACGACATAATTTGTAGCGAAGCTTTCGACATGATTTAACTTTTGAAAAAGTCCTGATTTATTGGTTCAGATTTATTGTAGGATGACCAAACCTCGTAAATCATTTCTGTCGTAACGAACCGAACCACGTTCACGTCTCGTCTCGTCTCGCTAACCTTATCTGGTCTTTTGGTTGGGGCCCAGGAACGTGGCGTTGATTTAATTTTTAACGAAGCCATTGTTTACTTTGTAACCAGACTAATGTTTCCTCATCCTGTTCCGTACAAACAAATTACACCTGTCATTCTTTTTCCGTCCGTTCTTTCTCTCTCTCTCTCTCACTCTCACACTCTCTCATCCCTCAAGACCACCATCCCCCCTCTTTCACTCCCACTCGACCATCCACCCTCTCATGCATTGGGGTCGCAAAAATGAGCATTTTATAATAATTTTTTTTTCGATAACCTTTGAATTCTGCAGGATAGATAAACTTGATCATCGAACGATTTTGAAATCTGAAATCCCAATGTTTGTTAAAGTTTTGAAAAATCTTTCAAAAAGAGGGATTAAAAGGCTTTAATTTTTAATAAATTTAAAAAAAATTAAAAAAAAAATTATATTTCAAAATATTTGTCCATCCTTAGCACACAAAATCAGAAATTTAATGAACAAACCTTTAATAATTCTTAACTTTTATTTAAATTTTAAATTTCATTTTAAACGTACATTAACATTAAAATTAAAAAAATATCAAAATATTTAAATTAATAATAAAAATATTAAACGACATTTACGAAGAAAAACAAAAAATTAAAAATCTTCCATAAAATCGAGCTCATCTCTCAACGGCCGCGTTCGATCGCTAAGCGAATTAATTGTAAACAACGACTTTCCGATGACTAACCACGTCCGTGAACTTTGAACTCCGAGGTCATTAAGGTCTGTTTACACGAGAGAGACTGGCGAATCGACTCTCGATTGATTAAAAATTAATTCTGCCCAGGATCTGACGTGTTTACCAGAAGGGACGATTACAAATCGCGGTTGCCATGACGAAGTTTACCTTGACGACGGTTGCCATGACGACATTTTTACCTTGACGACGGTTGCCTTGACGACGGTTGTCATGACGACGTTTACTTTAACGACGGCTGCCGTGACGATGTTTACCTTGACGACGGTTGTCATGACGACGTTTACTTTAACGACGGTTGCCGTGACGAAGGTTGTCTTGACGACGGTTGCCTAGTGACGCTACTGTGCCGGCGCCGATGGATGGGCCGACGGAACTCTTCCGTGTTTTCGACCGGTTCGGAGATTTTTTTTATTTTTTCCAGGCGAACGAATTTATGGGCATCCTCTAGGACCGGGAGGAATGACCAGGAAACGGCACCGATGGAGTAACTTCCTGGTTCTGCTTCCAGGTTTTCCAATGAGTGGAACTTTCGTTTTTGCTTTTTATTTTTGCTTTTTTTTCCCCCTCCATATTTGATTCCATGACATTCTTCTGTCTTCAAGGACCGTGTTCTGACCTTAGATCGTCTTTTATTCACTACTCACTCACGCACTCACTCACGCACTCACTCACTCACTCACTCACTCACTCACTCACTCACTCACTCACTCACGCACGCACTCACTCACTCACTCACTCACTCACACTCACTCACTCACTCACTCACTC
>JAJTWR010000272.1:310000-312500 GCA_021613335.1 Whitmania pigra | reverse complement strand
CCGCAGAAACGCGAATGGTCGCTTTATGGGCGGACATTTCGAGCTTAAGCGGTTGTTATCTGGTCGGGAAAGTTCAATGGGTCAAGAGAGTTCAATGGGGGTCGAATGACCTCGCTCGTTGCCCTAGACGAACGTCGATTCTTAACCCTGCGCTAACGGATCGTCTTTATTGGCCAGTAAATAACGACATTACGCACCGTGGATTTCATGCTTTCTCCATTTTCTCCTGGAAGAGCCACCATCAGCGTCGACATCAGTTCTCATTTGGCGCGCATTAGCGCGGGCGTCTCCGAAGAAAAGGAGCAAATGAAAAACTAATTCGACCTTCATTTTCCTTTCAAGAGGCTTGGCGCATCTTCTGACGTCTCCTCGTCCATTTCTCTTTTTTTCTTCGTCAGATCAATAGGAGGTTTTGGTGAAACATCAACTGTGTTTCTGTGTCGTGTAACTTATCTTTTTGTTTTGTTTTTTTTTTATTTTGTGGCTGGAGGAAAAGATGGAACACCTCTGTAATGCGTTTCGAAAAGTCTTCTACTGGGATTCGAACCGTCGACTCTTCGGAAATCGTCAGTTTTTCAGAAACCAAAGATCCTCCCGAAAGCAGAGAATTTTTGTCGAGGAAAGGAATCGAGGGGATCATAAACTTCTGACGTCATTCTTCCAGGGATGAATTTTTATTCGCCCACAGAAAACCGATGGAACTCTTTCCACCTCGTTTTTCCCGCCATCGGCCGGAAGGAAACGCCGTTCCGATAAAACAGCGTCGCCATGGCTACTGAGCACGTGATGCGGGTTTTCCAACAGCCGTTAACACTCGACGATGCCGTTTTCAGTGGGAAAAGCAAAGAACTGTTGCATAATTAAAAAGTCTTTTTTTTTTGTGAAAGAAAGAAAAGTTGGAAAGTTGGATTTTTCTGAAAATCTTTTACAAAATAAAAATAAAAATAGAAACGTGGTTCCATTGAAGGCGCGATTAATTAATTGAATTAATTACCGAGGTTCATTTTTAAACGGACTTATTTGAGACTTATTGTTTCTCGAACAATTCATAAAATTACTTTTAAATCGCAATCTCGTATTTTTAAATTTTTCATTTATCTAACGACAATATCGTTCAACTCGACAAAAAAAATGTAAATTATTAATTAAAATTAACCAATCCAATGTTCACCAATTCAGGTAAAGACGATAAAGGCTGGAGCACCTACATGGACAACACGCGCAGTTGGTTCGTGCACGATGGACAACACGTCGGTAGAAGTCAGGGCTGCATCGGCGTTGGTAGCGTCATCGGCGTCCTCCTCGACCTAGATAGACACACTCTCAGCTTCTTCCTGAACGGGCAACGTCACGGGCCGCCAATAGCTTTCACCGGTCTAACGGGCATACTCTACCCGGCCGTCAGTCTCAATCGTAACGTTCAGGTTACCCTAAATTCGGGACTGGAGCCGCCCGTGTCGAGTTCAATTCCCGGCAGCTCCGCGTCGACCCTGGCTGGGAATTTCCAGCTACGTCTGGACGGAACGATGCTCACGTGAACTCTTTCCAGCTGATTCCAGCTTTTCCTGACTTAAGGACACTTGTAAAGACATGTGCCTAGCGAGGACAGAAATTAACGTCAAGAGGGGAAGTTGACGAAACCAGAGACGCTTTGAAATGAAATGAAATGAAAGGACGCTGTTGACGAATTGTGTAAATATGAATTCGATTGACGTGCTACGGTTTCGTTTTCGTCGTTAGGCGCAGCAGGGTTTTCCCAGCAGGAGAGGTTTTTTATCCCTTTTCAATCGACCAACCAATCAATCTAGTCTCTGCCCAGCTTGCTGTTAGAAAGCTTATCAGAATACGTCAGTAGATTGAAAACATTCTCGGAAATTCCACGGAGTTTTTGTTATTATTTTTGCTATTTTTAGTTCTCGGAAAGTCCGTTAAATCATTTTAACAAACTCGTTAGTTGTCTACAGGTGTTGCTGTCCGGATAAATGAACCACATGAATGTTTGTTCGTTTCACCTGGAATGGCTTTCCAGGTCCGCATGCTTCCGTGTTAGTTGGCAGTGATTGCCTACCTGCTAGTGGCCAGGGTAGTGGCTCACCACCGTGCGGACCAATGTTTGAGTGTGAACCTAGAAGCTTAATCGAGAGTATAGTTTTACGTTCTCAACGATATTTTGTCACCTTTCTTTCGTATATTAAGTTTTTTTTCCCGAGCAATTACGTTTAAAATGAATCTAATTCGAGATCGATTGATTTTCTTGTAGCGAATTAAACTGAAGACAAACAACTGCCTTGGTTTTGAACATTTTAACACCACAAAGTTCGACAATTAGCTCGGCAGAATACTAGACGTTCCATCCTCACTAGGGTTCGTCTTAGGGGGTCTAGCGTGCGATTCAATGGACCCCGAGTTCGAATTTCGGTCTGGGTCTTTCGCATGCAGAGAACTACCTTCTCATTCAGCTTGTCGTAAAAACGCGAAGGAAGTATCAAAAACAGTAGAA
>JAJTWR010000272.1:192500-305000 GCA_021613335.1 Whitmania pigra | reverse complement strand
CCCAATTGAATTACATTTGATTTTTGCCATGGCCGACTGCGGGGACGTTGAGAAGAAGAACGATACGAGAAAAGTTGCTTTGATCACCGGCATTACTGGACAGGTATTATATACAAATTTTTTTTTAGAGCTAGTTAATAATTTTGAACCTGACATAACTTGAAATTACTAGAGCATAACTTTGCTGTTTATTTATTGTTTATTTTTAAGCTTCAACGAATTTGATAATTTTTATTTGCAGGATGGTTCGTATTTGGCAGAACTCTTACTCGACAAGGGATACGAGGTGAAGCATTTTGTGTCAGATACTCAAATTGTTGGGCGAATGGCGAATTTAATAATTGTCTAGATAATTTTAAAAGTTAAATTAAATCTAAATTGAGACAATTTTCTTCAGGTCCATGGAATCATCAGAAGGGCCAGCACATTCAACACCCACAGAATAGAACATCTTTATGAACACACAACAACTCACAGTGGGGGAAGTTAGCAAAATTGATTCTTATTTACAATTCAGTGTTTGGCTTTATGGAAGTTATGAAAATGTAATTTGTAAGTTGTAACAAGAAACATTAAAAATAAACAGTTAATTTCAGTTCATCTGATCATATTTATTAACAACCAGTTAGTAAAAGTCTATAAATAAATTACCACAGTAAATGTCCTTAAACTGTCACGTTTTAATGTATATAATCATGCAAGCAGACATATTTCAAATAAACTTATTACTTATTCAGAATTATTATGAAATCATTAATTATAATTATGCAAGCATACTTTAACTAAATTTATTTCTTATCCACAGCTAAGTTCAAACTACACTACGGGGACATGACGGACAGTTCGTGCCTCGTCAAGATCATAAGCGAGGTGAAACCGTCAGAGATTTACAATTTGGCTGCCCAGAGTCACGTCAAGGTTGTACAGATCCTCGATTTTTAAACTGAAAATACTTTTTTGCGTAAATAGTAAATAGCCAGACACGACTTTCATCTAAATGTCTGCTTGAATTCTATAATTTCTCTTTATTTATTAAAAAAACTCAAATGATCTATTATTAACGTTAACTAATATTTTTGATGTGATTTTGATGGAATTCTAAAAAACTATTAAAAAAAAACTCTCTAACGATTTAATATTAAACATTAACTGATATTTTCGACATAATTTCGATGGACTTCTAACAACCTTGTCGACCGATGATAACAGGTGTCTTTCGAGCTCAGCGAATACACTGCCAACGTCGACGCCGTCGGAACTCTGAGACTCCTCGACGCCATCAGGACTTGCGGACTCACGAAATCCGTCCGATTCTACCAGGCTTCGACGAGCGAAATGTTCGGGAAAGTCCAAGAAGTACCTCAGACGGAGACGACTCCCTTCTATCCACGCTCACCTTACGGTCAGGAAGTCGAAGATTTTATTTTTACTTTTTAATATTTGCTTAAATTGTTAATCGATATGCAAATGCAAGATGGTGGATCAGGGGTAAATTGGAGATGTCGGTTGATTAAAATATCTCCGTGAGCATTATGCAGCCGAAAGTCGGGAATAAAAAAGGATGCATTTTATAGTAATTGCTTTTTATTTGGGATTTGAACGAACGCTGCAATCGGTAGTCGACAAAAATCAATCATCGATTGAAGTTACAATCTATCGAAATGACCGTCCTTGCTCACCGTCCAGGAGTGGCAAAGTTGTACGCTTACTGGATCGTCAGAAACTATAGGGAAGCGTACGACATGTTCGCTTGCAACGGGATCCTCTTCAATCACGAGAGCCCCAGAAGAGGTGGGGTTTAGGCTGGGGCATGATCCTCGATTGGACGCTCAATGTCTGTTTGTGTTTGGTAGAAGCATGTGCTTGTGATCCTCACCCGATCGTTTCCCTGCAACGTGTCGTTGGTGTCGTTGTGGGTTTCGAACGAACGATTTTTAAATTTTGTTTAGATGATTTGATTTGCTTCGATTCGATCGATCGATCGGCATGGCGCGCACTTTTACGTTTTTGTCGTTCATCGTTGATAAATTGCTTCCTAAGGTGTTGCTAAGCTGTATTCGTACTGGATCATTAAAAACTATCGCGAAGCCTACGGAATGTTCGCCTGCAACGGAATACTCTTCAACCACGAGAGTCCCAGAAGAGGTTTTGTTCTCGTTTTTTGTTTTTCTTTCTCTCTATTTTTTTTTTGTGCACGTTTGTTTGTTTGTCGTAGAAAATTTGTTTATTTTGTCGCTCAGTGTTCGTTTCTTTTTGTTGTGCACTCTTTTGAGTTCATCTTCATGCTTGACTGCATGTGCAACCTGCATGTTATTTGTTATGCTTCTGCTTATTGGGTGTCATATAACTAGTTCTACATGTAGCTCTATATCTTGTCATCATCACCAAAATGGTCGTCGTCGGAAATAAGTAATCGTTGATAACATTAATATTCAACAGGTTAATGATATTAAATGGCTATCATTACCATAATAAGTAATCAAAATTAAGTAATTAAGTCTAATCAAAGATTCTAGGTTTAATAGAGTCTTGATAAGTCATTATCTATTGTTACGCCATCCTTCTGCAATTATGTCGTACATTAAGATAAGATCTCTTGAAATGAGGTCGCAGGAGAAAGCTTGCTCCAAATGATTGCATAATAACACTTGTAATTGTAATGCCTTAATAATGTTTACATCTAAAATACCATAATTACTTTTGTTACAACTAAATACCTTAGTAACTTTTATTACAACCGAAATATCACATTAATTTTGTTTATCGCCAACCATCGCGACGCATGTAACCCGTCATCGTCTTGAGCGACGCTGATGACAACAAGGACGACATCTTTAACAACCCGACCTTATCTATCGACCAGGCGAGACGTTCGTGACTAGAAAAATCACCCGAGCAGTGGCAAAGATCTTCCTGGGTCAGCAAGAAATCCTCGAACTCGGAAACATCGATGCCGAGAGGGACTGGGGTCACGCCAAGGACTACGTCGAGGTGAGGAGCCGTCGGTGCCGAGCGGGAACTTGCGATAACATTCGGTCGTCGCCAGTTGACCGATCGTTTCCATTTTCCAGGCCATGTGGATGATGCTGCAGACCGAGGAGCCGGACGACTTCGTCATATCCACCGGCGAGACGCACAAGGTCCGGAAGTTTCTGGTCGCCGCCTTCAAGGAAGTCGGCATCGACATCGTGTTGGTATCTCCCGTTCGTATTCCGACCGGCGATTCCGTCGTCGATCATGAGATCGTCCTTCACGTTTATTTCCGTGCGCGTTCGCTCGAGCGAACGTAACAAGTTTCGGCAACCGTTTCGAATGATCCATCACTTGACGACGCACTAATCATTTACATAAAATTGGTAGCCATTTACTTGCTAACGTACCGTTCCCTTCCTACAAATCGTCTCAGCTGGGAAGGTTCCGGTCTCGATGAGGTGGGCAAGGACAAGGCCACTGGTAAAGTGAGAGTCAGAATCAATCCCAGATACTACAGGCCGACAGAAGTTGTGAGTGTTTGGAGAATGGCTAATTAGTATTCATATTATGATTAATATACATTATGCGATATAATATTTATTGTGTCGATCCAAGACCTCGAGTGGAATAATTAATTATACGGCCATTGCATCCTGCTGTGCTTATTGAACGGACGCACGCATTGTTAGTTAACTTAATTAAATTAATTATTAACACATCTCTCTTTGTTCGGGCAAACGACTCAAACTGATCGTGACCTCTTCATTTCCCAGGATACCCTACTCGGTGACTGCTCCAAGGCAAAGGCTCAGTTGGGTTGGTTGCCCAAGTACAACTTCGACGTGAGTTTGTTCGAGTCTCCTTATTCTTTCGAATTTCGAGACCCTGACGTTTGACTTTCACTTTCAGATGCTGGTGAAGGAGATGGTACAGGCAGATCTTGCCCTGATGAAGGCAAACCCGCAAGCCTGACCTCTTGCAATTGTCGTCGTTAGCTCGTCGTTATCGGCAGTTGAAATATGTATTCCATTCCAGGGAGAAATGCTTAGGATGGTTTAGAATCAAATGCATTTGGTATAAATTCTTTAGGAGGTTTTGATTTTGTTTGATTTGTAAATAATTTTGATGAATTGTCTGCCAACCAATTATTAATTTATTACTTTGTTAAGCAACTGGTTCACCTGATTTGCTTTTCGTTTTGCAAATGTCGAGGTCATACGTACAAGCCTGTGTTTATTATAAATAACTCGTTAGTAGATTGTTCAAATGCTCGAGGGCTGTGAACGTGGTTGTGCCTTCCAAAGAGTCTCCATTTTTCCCATTGTCTGAAGAATAGCCCAGCTTTCTCCATCAGTTAACCCGTGGTTTTTGCGCTAGTTTTGCGTGCCATCACTGCCCATTAAGTCTTTTACGTGGCGAGGGTTTATCTACCATTTATACGGGTTTTCTTTGTCTGGCTTCAATATTTTAATAAATAAAGATATTAATCAATCTGATTTTATTGGTACTGTGGCGTGCATTACACGACAATGCGATTCTGCAGCATGGATTTCTTGAAATAATAATGCTTCATTATTGATAACAAACGCGCCATGTTTATTCGTCACCACCGCTTGCGCAGACGACACATCGTCGGGAGAAATCATTTTACGGATAAGAATAGCTGCGCTTATCATCGGGTTACTCGTTATGAGCAATTAACACTTTAAAGGCTCCAAACTTGACACGAATCTCAACCTCGTTCTGAATCGAATTCGTTCTATTTTCCACATACGAGCCAAAATACACAACTTGAGCCAAACTCTGCTTCTCACGTTGACGGTCACTCATGGATGCGCGCAGAATTGTATTTGTGGCAAAATTTAGCGAGTGAAACCACTGACACCTCAAAAACAAACAAGAGTTACGGAGTTGTTCAGTGGTTGCCAGAAAAAATCAATAAGTGGCGAAATGACAAAATCCGGGAAATGTTTATAAATCATTAGACTTATCATCGTCGGATGCTCCTCCTCCGATGGCAGGCAACTTTATCACACGAACATTTGAAACAAAGCAATTTATGAAAACGACTTGAATGTGTAATGAATTTCGAGCCAATGAATGGATTAAGGTTTAATACCTTCAAGCTGAAGAAAATAAGAAAACAAAACTTCTTTCACAGTTAAACAAAAATCAAGGTGTCCCAATCTCCCGTAAGAAGCGTACAGCATCCAGAATAAATATTTAGCAACTCCCGTCTCTTCAACTATGATGACGCCGGGCGAACGTAGCCGGCACTTTCTTGCCGACCGCAATTCTGCGATCATTCAAAAGCGAATGGCAAATTTAAAAAGTTCCGAGTAAAACGTCAAATCTTTCTAATGCATATCACTAAAATACGGAGAAGCACAAAAAGGAAAGGAAACGTCGTAAAAAGGCTGAAGTTTTTTGATGTGGTCATTGTTTAGCTTTCAAATCGTCTCGGTAACCGTTATAACTCCATGCCGTCCATCTCGTCGTCTGAGAAGTCGCTGAGGGAACTTTCGCTGGACGACTGGGCGTTCGCCTGCTCTCTGAGGGCCGCTTCCGTGGCATATTTCCGAACGTACTCTTCGAACGGAAATTAAAAGATCGATTAGGACAATGGTATATAATATATAATTATCACAAATTGAAAACAAATTGAACACAGATTTGAAACAAGTTGTGAAAAACAAAAAACATATTCAAACAATCCCAGTAATTATAATACTCATTTAATATAAAGATCATGGTTTGACCGTCAAAAATCCATCATTACAGTTCGTACGAGCCCATGCAATGGTCCACAAAAAGGAGTCACAATTCACGAACCGAGTCTTCGGCACAACAACTTGCGAGTCGAAAATCACTAGTGAATCATAAGCCTGAGTCAGCTATTGTGGTATGATCGACTCACATTGAAGACAGGCATCTGAGTATTACTTAGTCGGTCATAAAAAAGAAATCCTACGTTCAATAACGTTGCTTGTTATTGCATGACATACAAAGTTGTAACTATGAAATCATCTAGAAATAATTATATTGCACAATTAATTTTAGCCTGTTATTACTATTATTGTTATTATTATTATTATTAAGTTTTATTAATTAATTACCACATCCTTCATCTACATTGCTACATTGATGCGTTGGGATCATTATCGACAAGGAGCGTGTTGGATCATGGAAAACAGACGCATGGGCATCAAACCGACACGGCCCATTGTACTCTCAGTGCACCTTATTTCTAACGCGGGTCACTTCACGTCTCACGAAACAATGAGAAACTTAACTCCTACAACGTTGAACAAATGGACATTCCAGAGGGCACTTAAATCAACAACCAGAAACTTCTTTGATCCGACAAAAGCAACATTCAAACCACCAAAAACGACTAATTCCTGGCAATTCAGGCGCTCCTGATGGAGCATCTCAATTGCATCAAAAACCTTCCGATTTGGAAAATGAATTATGAAAAATAATGCAAACGATTTTATTCGACCGACCTTGAACCTTCTTGTTGTACTCCTCTGGCCGGTGGAGGTAGAGGGCCGCCGCACTGCCATTGAGGGGGTCCGTGGGGTTCGGGTAGGTCAGCAACTGGGGCAGGAATGACTCGAAAATGTTCGAAAGATCTGCAACGATGCCACGGTTTCTCGGTTCATTCCAAGCCATCGAACAAATTCTTGCAATTCTTCGTGCAAAGGCTTTTGAGATCTTGCTCGAGATGTCTTGAAATACTTACGTCAGCACTTTGTAGACCGTTCGAACAATAACTACGGACTAAAAATCTCAACCTCCCTCTTATGAACATGTTCGCAATTAATTAATTTGCATCTGATTGGTCTCAAAAGTTATAAAATACCAAGTATTTACTTTTTTTTTAATAACAACAACATAGGATTTTGTAAAGTTTGTCAACAGATTCTCACCATAAAGAGCAGTCCATGCTTGATTAATAACATCCAGGCAAACAGTTCCCGAACTGAAAGCAAGTCAGTGCGTTAAACACGTAGGGCAACAACTTTTATAAATAAATCAAACTGATACCAACACTTCGTCCACGTTCGGATGGAAGATTTTGTTCACAAAACCTGGAAAATATGGAAAACAAAAATTCAAAATCTCCACGACTTCCAAACTTTTAAGCTCAAAGACAATCGTCAAAATCGACAGAAATCGTAAAAACCTATTGAGGGAGACTTGAATGGATATCTTTCGGGCAGGTCCACCCTTACTTTCCAGACGCCCCCCTCGTACGGAGCTGATGAAACAAAGAAAATGAATCACTGGAGAGACTTACAAACATCGTTGTAAAATTAATGATGCCAATATTTATCAGGTGTGAGGGCCCTTGTTGTATTATTATAACTAATTTATTGAGAAATTGTTGAGGAGATTCATTTGAAACAAAAGTCTTAAAAAATCAGGGCAGACTTGAAACTCACTCCCTGAAGGACCATAAAACTTGACCACAAACTCATGCAATCCACCAAGAAGTGTCACCTCATGCTTGCTCTCGATTCTAGCTATCAATTAAGAAACTCAAACATTTTCATCAAATACTTTCTCTCGCCACAGAACAATAGGCAGACGATGTCTTAACTCGCCCGAAACAGTTACAATTATAACTAAAATTAAAGTTGTCATACATGAAAGTTTCATATTTAATGTGAACATTGAGATAATGTAACAAATAACAAATAAAATTAGTTCATCCTAATTTCGGGAGCCTCTGCCTCAATAAGCTATTTAGCCGACGTAAAACGACTTCAAATTAAAATTTCTGCTGCCAGAATCACCAAAAAGGATACAGTTTGACAACATCAGTGTCCATCCTACGTTTTCCGGGACTTGGAGAAGACATTTCGAATAATTTTCGACAGAAATTACGCAAAAACAATCAAATTCAAGCCTCAAATACGTCAGAGGTCAGCTGTGTTCGCTCTTGTTTACTTCAATCCTATTTGGTTGAACCTATGGATGAAGCTATTAATAGCTCTAGAAATATATGCAGAATAATTTATTTCTTACCTTGCAACAAATAGTTAGTTAAAAATCAAAATTATAATTTTCGCCTTCTCACCCTCACTGTGTCTTGGAAAATAACATTATAATTTCCTGACCTATCTAAAACAATGAAGCATGAGAACACCAATTAACAAAGGAGTTAACAAAGCTAACTTTGTAAGTATCAGAATATTTTGCTCTTTGTAATAATTTATATTTAAAAAAAAATTTATATTTTTACAAGCTCAAAATCAGAGATGTTGAGCACAGATTTATCGTATTTATTTGACTAAAGTACGTTGTATAGCTAAGATAATTTGAGCACAGAGGTGCGAGTGTAAATTTATAAGCAATTTGAGACGTAATTTCGTTTTTGCGATTCTTGCTTTGAACTAAGACGCAGCTCCTCTCAGGCGAAATTATTTGTAATGCGGACTAAAGAGATTAATTAGTTGAAATTTTCAACGTACATAATCGAACTTCCATTAAAACCTCGAAATGATTTCTTTTTTGGACCTAGGTTGATAAAATTCTTCTTTCGAATATTTACCCATTTGGTAAGCTTGTGCGAATATTTAGGTGGCATTAAAGTAAGAATATTGGATTATTCAGATCTGACGTGCATGTAAAATGAGATATTTTTACAATTTTAGATGTTTTTACAGTCAGAGCGAAACCTGTTTTTGAATTTGCATTCCAGATGATTGTAAACGAGAATTAAAATAAAATTCGACGGTCCTAACTTCTTTTATATAAGAATAATCAATTTTATTGATAAATATAAATTATGTTATACTTGCATTAACATTGTATTGAAGATAACGAATATTATTTCTGATCAATGAAGGTCCCCAAAAGTACTTGTACTTATACTTAAGTACATTCAAAAATACTTGTACTTAAGTACATTGTCTACAACTTTCTTGTAACTGTACTTATAAGTACCTTCAGCCCCACGTATTTTGTACTTATACTTATACTTATACTCCAAAAGTACTTACGACAACACTAGTCAGCACCAAACTGAGCCAAATTACGAGGATCTAAGATTGTACGACAAACAGCGGACTAACAACGTTTATAATAGCACAAGAAAATTTATCTCTTTAAATCAGTAGATAATTCCTATGGTAGGCCGAGGTTGACAAACCGTGTCTTGAGAACAACTCTTCAACTTGTCAAAACAAGGAAATGGTTTGTTGATTATTTGTTGACCGTCATCGCAACTCGGTAATGACATAATGAATTAATAAACCCGTTAGCCTGAGAAATGATGTATTTTTGGGTTTAGCATTATCGTTGTCATTACTTTTAATAACTGCATAGCGCTGCCTTTCAAAGGGTTAACTGCACCAAAAGGCGGAGGTATGCGTTCTGAAACTCGGAAGGGTTCAGATTAACGACAGAAGAGTTGTTTATCATACAGACATTAGTCTCCTTAAACCATTATAAATTAATATTATAATATGTTATGTTATGTTAAGTAAACCTTAATTCAAGTTTCAACATGAAAGCGATTCAAGTAGCCGTGAACAAACTGCTACTTCAAGAGCGTATTTATTTATTTATTTTTCAAACATTCAACAAATTTAGTGGTTTTGCACTTTTGCACTTTTGGTCCTAGTTGCAAGGTAAAGGGAGATAACCATTTACTTTATTGTACTTGCGTCGAATACACTGGGCCTTGTACATTGGAAGATATAGGTTCTTGTTTAACAATGACACACACTGGTTCTTCTTTAACTCTGATCGGTTCTTCTTTAACTCTGATCGGTTCTTCTTTAACGTAGAAAGACATTGGTTCATCTTTATGACTGTAGCATACTGGTTCTTGCTTAATTCTGATTGGTTCTTCTTTAACACTGACACACATTGGTTGTTGCTGGGTGGAATGCAGTAGTTCTTGTTTCGTGATATGCATTGCTTGATGTTTCGCCGAATACGTTGCTTGTTGTTGGGTTGAATACACCGTTTGTGTTTGTTGCTCGGTTGAATAAACTGGCAGTTGGGCTGTTGAATTCACTGTTTGTGGCTGGGTTGAATACACTGTTTGTGGCTGGGTTGAATTCACTGTTTGTGGCTGGGTTGAACACACTGTTTGTTTCTGGGTTGAATAGACTGGCAGATGTGCTGCTGAATATACTGTGGGTGGTTGGGTAGGATACACTGGCAGTTGTGGTGTTGAACACACTGTTTGAGGTTGGGTTGAGTACACTGTTTGTTGCTGGGTGGAATACACCGCTTGTGGTTGAGTTGAGTACACTGTTTGTTGCTGGGTTGAATAGACTGACAGATGTGCTGTTGAATATACTGTGTTTGAATAAACTGGTTGGTTTGAGTACGTCGCTTGTGGTTGGGTTGAGTACACTGTTTGATGCTGAGTTGAATACGCTGGTTTTCGCTTCCTTCCTAAACGCACGGATTCGTTTTTCACTTTAACATGACCGGTTGTTTTTTCACTCTGACAGGCACCTGTGGTGTTGAATATACTGTTTGTGGTTGGGTTGAATAGACTGTTTGTTGCTGGGTTGAATAGATTGGCAGATATGGTGTTGAATAAACTGTTTGTTGCTGGGTTGAATAGACTGGCAGATATGTTGTTGAATAAGCTGTTTGTTGCTGGGTTGAATAGATTGGCAGATATGGTGTTGAATAAGCTGTTTGTTGCTGGGTTGAATAGATTGGCAGATATGGTGTTGAATAAGCTGTTTGTTGCTGGGTTGAATAGATTGGCAGATATGGTGTTGAATAAGCTGTTTGTGGTTGTGTTGAGTACACTGTTTGTGGTTGGGTTGAATAGACTGGCAGATGTGCTGTTGAATATACTGTGCGTGGTTGGGTTGACATTAGTCAACGTTTGTTGTTGGGTTGAATACGCCGCTTGTGGTTGAGTTGAGTACACTGTTTGTGGTTGGGTTGAATAGACTGTTTGTTGCTGGGTTGAAAAGACTGGCAGATACGGTGTTGAATAAGCGGTTTGTGGTTGGGTTGAGTACACTGTTTGATGCTGATTTGAATACGCTGGTTTTCGCTTCCTTCCTAAATGCACGGATTCTTTTTTCACTTTAACTTGCACCGGTTGTTTTTTCACTCTGACAGGCACCTCTGGTGTTGAATATACTGATTGTGGTTGGGTTGAATAGACTGTTTGTTGCTGGGTTGAATAGACTGGCAGATATGGTGTTGAATAAGCTGTTTGAGGTTGGGTTGAGTACACTGTTTGATTTTGGGTTGAGTACACTGTTTGAGGTTGGGTTGAGTACACTGTTTGTGGTTGGGTTGAATGGATTGGTAGATGTGCTGTTGAGTACACTGTTTGATTTTGGGTTGAGTACACTGTTTGAGGTTGGGTTGAGTACACTGTTTGTGGTTGGGTTGAATGGATTGGTAGATGTGCTGTTGAATACACTGTGCGTGGTTGGGTTGAGTACGCCGTTTGTTGTTGGGCTGAATACACCGCTTGTGGTTGAGTTGAGTACACTGTTTGTTGTTGGGCTGAATACACCGCTTGTGGTTGAGTTGAGTACACTGTTTGTGGTTGGGTTGAATAGACTGTTTGTTGCTGGGTTGAATAGACTGGCAGATATGCTGTTGAATATACTGTGCGTGGTTGGGTTGAGTACGCCGTTTGTGGTTGGGTTGAGTACACTGTTTGATTATGGGTTGAGTACACTGTTTGATTATGGGTTGAGTACGACGTTTGTGGTTGGGTTGAGTACACTGTTTGATGCTGCGTTGAATACGCTGGTTTTCGTTTCTTTCCTAAACGCACTGATTCGTTTTTCACTTTGTCATACACCTGTTCGTTTTTCACTCTGAAGTTCATTGGTTCATACGTTGAACATGCTATATGTCGTTGGGTAGAAAACATTGGCTGTTCTGGGGTTGAATAAGCTGATTGTTTTTGGGTAGTATGCTTTGGCTTTTGATCACTTTGTGGTATTCGAAGATCGCTGTTCATAACACTTAGTAGGAGTTCTTTTGTGGTCTAGAAAATGGAATGTTTTATGATTTGACGGCAGTATTATTGGTTTTTTCTTATAATTTTAAAATCTAACTCACTTTATTAATATTTCTACCGCTCATCAATTTCAGCAGATTTTGGAAATCGTTATTATTTTCGCATGGTAGTATTAAGAAGAGACTGAATAAAAATAAAATGTCAAGTATTAATAATATAATTCATGATATATCATGATATATCCCACCATTTTCTCAATATTGATTGAATCCACCAATCACTTATTCCACTCTTGGTAGGATCATTAATGAATTCGTTAATACTTGTTTTTATTGGGGAATCATGAAATCTAAATAATTCGGCAAAATAACCAGGATGAATACTGTCAATCTGAGATAAAATCGTGAATAAATTTTGATAATAACAATAATTCATAAATAATTGTTTCGTTACCCCAATTACATTTGCTAGTTTCAACCAGGTAGTATGTAAAATTTCTATTAACATCAATCCATTCACGAATTGGTGATATAAAGAAAGCTCTTCCCCAAAATCTGTTTTTTCTGATTTTATCTTAAATTCGAGAAAATTGTACGTTTTTTTAAAATATTTTTCAGTCAATTCAATGTGTTCTTTGAATGTCAGATCATTCGAGCAATCAATGTCTTTTGATAAATAGGGTGCGATATCAAAACCGCACTGTCGTTCCAAGTTTATCATGATACTGGTCGGATAGTTTTTGATTTTCTTCAAATAAATACATATTATTAAGTCAAGCAATAAAAATCATGATTATTTATGATAAACTCGAATTATTAATTATGTAATTAATATAATACACTTAACGTGTTTGTAAATATAAGGACATCACACCTGGAAAGTCTTAAATAAATGATCAGTAATCTGTTTCGAATACTTGTAGAAATAACGGATAAATTCCAAAGCATCATCAACACTGGATATTGTGGGAAAGTAAAATTTCGATAAAGCTCCCCTGATGAAATCATCAATCCTTTGATATCTTTCGTCTTCGTCTCGTGCTGATGAAAAGTAGTTGAACAGATGCTTGCTGCAAAATGTCATGCCAATCTTTCTGTCCATGCAGTGGAGTAGGAGCCATATAAACTGTGAGTTGTAGCGCTTCTGTGGAAAACAAGTCGGACATTACAGACAGCTCTGTTGATCTGACATTAGTAATTAATATATTAATTATATTAAAATATTTAATATTAAATTATATTAAAGTATTTAATATATTAAATATTGTTACTAAAATGAGTTAGACGCATAAACTAATATAATGGTCTTAAGCATGGGGATATTCGCACTGATCTTTCAAATGATGTCACTATTCACACGTCAGTAGCCGCATAATCCTCGTCAACTTGATGAATTTGCGTGGCACCATTTGAAATGTTTTTAGGCTTTTCGAATATTTAACAGACCTTATCGTCTCTAAACGTTATTGTATAATCTGTGAGGATTGGGTCATAGAATATATCATGTGTAGTTATAGCTTCCAGCATGGTAGAACCTATTAAAATATTAATTGTGAATGTTTTATTATTTTATTTAATATAAAATTGAACGTGAAAATGTTAAATAAATGCAAATAATATAGCTTTTAATGAAGAAATTACAATTATACAAAATGTATAGTAATATAAATTTAATAATAATAAAAAATTACTTACATTGCTTTGACAACCACGAAGCCTTCCGTTTTTCGTTAGGGTTTTCGAATTTGCAATCTCTTGGAGGACTTATCAGGAGAAGTAATGCCATCAGATCTGAAGTAAATGTAAACATTTAATTACATTTTATTATTTAATAAATTTTTTAGTTAACATTACAATTTTTATCATCGCCTCCAAAATCTTCCATCATTCGACTCTCTGTTTCATCTCGGAACAATGGTTCGATTTGCTTCATAAGGACTTTTCTGTGTGCGTTCATGGAGACTTTTAGCACTTTCAAGCAGCGTTCCAAAGTATCAGGTTCGATTTGTTCGAGAACAGTTCTGTCAAAATTCCAGTTAATTAATCAACTTTAATTTGTCGATTTATAATATTAATATTATTATAATACTATTATATTTATAATTTTATATAATTAATATTGTATATTTATATTACTTGTACACTTTAAAATAATATAACAATTATGAAAAAATAACTAATTTAGACTAAAAAGTTACTAAATAGAAATAATGTTCATACTTCATTGTACCAAATTCGCCTCTCTTGTTCAATGTTTTGTATTGGCTTTCAGGTACAAGTTCAATTAACTGGAGGAAAACCATCTCCACAATACGATCATATTTGTTCATCTGTTCAAAAATATTATTTTTTATTATCAGTTTTTATTATCGAGTTATGTAATTAATTAATTAAAGTGTCAAGATGATTTGAAATTACCGCCATTGTGCAGATATTAAGAACATAGTTGTAGCAATTTTTGATTAGATAGTTTATCGTATCTTCTGGAGCAATATCTGACGAAGGAACGAATATTTTAAAATAGTTGCGTATTTCATAAGAATCAATATGCGGGGATAACTGACCTGTTCCCGCCATAACATTAATGTCGCCATTTCCATAAATGATATCATCGATTTCAAAAATGGTGGTATCAGATACTTTAGGAAGGAGGGAACTGAAACGTTTAGATATGTTGTTATTACAAATGGTGATACAAATTATGCATATTGAACTATTGTAATTCGTTGCGCAAATTGTTCGTGGATGTGATACTTGAAATGTATCAAATTAATTACAAAACTATTTTACTAAATAAATTAACTATAACAATGTCACAATATAATACTAACCTCAAATTTGCAGCAAGTTGACTTAATGTTGCATAATTTGGAGGTGTTAACTGAAATGAAACATCACATACTGACAAAACCATCCACAATTTCGTGATTCCTTTAAATCTTACCTCCATATTAACACACATTTTGAATTCCAATTTTTTCAATTCCTCTACCAACTCTTCTGAATCTGTAAATTGCATTAAAGTAAATTTAGATATCTTGTAATTAAAAAATATTTGTTTATCACTCAATTATTTCCAAATTTATATGATACAATTTGCTGTTTTGGGCTTACTGAACGCATGGCTGTATTTACCAGACATATTCCACAGCTTTTAGTTAATAAACGATTCTATGTTTTGTTCATTTTATTGATAGGCAGGTAACTTGTTTACAAGCCAAAGATATTAATCGCTTTTAATTTTTATGCTAATATAATTATATTATCTTATTCAAATTTAATTTCACATAAATCACAGCCCTATTTTTAAAAATTATAAAACGGCTAAGTCCTTTTTAAATTTTTAATTTAATCAACGACCAGAACAAATTTAAACAACTTCGTTGCGCCACTAGCCCCCTATAGGTAGATCTTGCAACAAGTTTTTGACTCAGCGAAACACAAGCAGAGCTGAAATGATGTACTTCTAGGTTTTGCAGCGTCGCTGTCTTTATTATTATTATTATTATTATTATCATCATCATCGACATTATCCTTAATATAATACTAACAATGGCTGCAATAATAAAAACAATAACATTAATAACAACGGCATTAATAATAATAATAATAATAATAATAATATAATAATAATAATAATAATAATGCCTGTGATAATTGTGCACTGCACTCCCTTTTCAAAGCATTGACGGCGCCGAAATAAAACAACACAAGTCCTTCTTAATTCACAATTTCAACGAGAAGGCTGTTCAAATAGCACCGAACAAACTGTCCTGAATCGGCCATACAGTCGCAAAAACAACAACAGCAACAACAATAATAACAACAACAACAAGGAGAACTAAAATATTTCATGAATACTGGATCAGATGAAGTAGCAATGCTCTTGTGTCACAGAAATACAACATCGAACAAAATTCTAACAAACATGAACATTTTGGAATTTTGGATTGAAAAAGGTTTTGAAAGTCTTAAATCAAGAGTCATACATAAAGTCAAAGTCATAGGAAAACAGTCGATTGCATAGAAAATTCATCCACGCATAAGAAACTAAGACAGACAGTAAACGAGACAGAGTAACAGACATCCTTCTATTTTTAAATCCCTTCAAAATGGATGTCAACAATTCCGATCGTCTGTGGATGTTCAGTGTCTTCAACCATTCTTCCATTAAAATTTGTCCACAAGGAACGAGACTGTGTTTTGGTTGCGTGTCACAAAGTTACTGCTGTTGCTGTTGTTGTTGTTCTGCTCCAAACGTATCTGATGCCAATTCTTGGGGTCACCTGCGTAAACGAAAAGATTGACTTTTACCAGACTTTTTTATAGGTCAAACAAAGGTCAATGAAGGTCAAAACCATTAGGAGAATCAGACGACTTGACAGAGAATGACCAAGTGTTGGGATCGATTGAAGTCGTGTGAGGGATGTGGAGTTCGACGGGCTTCAGGAACTTCAGACCATGAGGGCCACACATTACAAGGGGGCTCAAGAGGGCCTCACCTAGGATGATGATGATGCTGGTGATAATGGTTACAATGAAACATGATGAAACAGATTGCAGCTAATCACTTTTTCAGCTTCGTTTTATATCACAATGACCACATGAACTACATGAACGTGATAGCAATACTGACATATTTACCAATATTAATTAACTAATATCTAATATCTAAGAATTGTTTACACTACATTGAATTATTGGCGATATATTTAACATTTATCTTCAACGTATCTATAAATTAAATTTAATATATTTAACCTCAAATAATAGCTAAATTGCAAAACCGAAATGGAAAACAAACCTCTGGCCTTGTCGAGTGGGGTGATGTTATTAGTATCCTTGCACACTTTGAAGTATACCTCCTGGTCAACCCCCTGGGCTATGGCCCCCTTTGGGATGATGATCTTCACACCTTCAATGAGAAATACAAGAATTAGTTGAGTAATTGCATTTAAATTGCGTCATAGCATCCAAGGATGCAAGTTACACCTCGTTGCAGCCGAGACATGTCAATTATTTAACAAAGAGGATGATAGTGGGATTTGAACCTGTTTCCTTTGAGTCCAAGATGCCTCCATTGGAGTTGAAAACTCCCCTTGCTTGGGCTATGACATTCGTGGCATTATACAAGCTGTCAAAGTGATTAAATAAACTCAAACCATAATAAATTATGGAAATACAATCGCTCTTACAATTTAAATTAAATCAACTTAAATGACGTTTTCCAAGAAATTGTTAAAACAAAATAAAAACTCCTGATCAGACATGAGAATGCAAAATGATGAGAAAAGTTGAAAGATGACTGTTCACTTAATTCATTCAAAGTCAAATTCACTTAAGCCATTCAAACACGGGCAGTAACAACAGGCCACAAATTAACTAATTTAATTTAGAGCTAATTAGAACAAATTAACAAAAATTATTTAGTATTCAGATGAGATGTTTATACCTGAGATTCCTGTTTTGTCCATTGACAGAAGCATGCTGATACCTGCAGAAGAGTTTGAACTTATAAAAGACTGGCATAAATTATTCAAATGATTGCTAAACATAAATCAATGACCAATCATTCCAACATTATAAATAGCAACAGGAATGTAAACAAATACAAACTTTAAATTAATGTCCACTTGATTCTTGAAGGTGACTCCATTAGAGGAGGAAGACGAACCAACAGATGGAAAGGGAGACGTGATGGACGGCTCGAGGGGATGGTGGTTCATCTGGGTGGTTTTTATGGCCGATGACGATGATAAGCACCTTTGGTGGACGGGCGGAGCTTGAACTCTGTGATCCCGGAATGGTCTGTGATTGGTAAAATGAATGATTGACAGGATGTTACCAGGTGTTTGTGTGAGAAGTTTTAGTCGAGATCATTGATTTATAATAATTAATAAGAAATAATTAGTCCGCCTCCATGACGATAACATCAATGTATTAACATATTTCAGCAGTAATATTATTTCCCTCGCCAAGTCACGCCAATTTAATCTTAAACGTAACTGATCAAAGCTGTTAATGGAATGGAAAGCAATCCACCAATTATATACAATAATGATAAATAATAATACTTTATAATAATAACAACAATAACAAATAATGTTATATAATAATAATGTTAAATAATAATGATGTATAATAATAATGATATATAATAATAATGAGGCAACACAAACCTGCTGTAAAGTTCTGCCTCCGGATCGATCTGAATCTCCGTCTCCTCTGTGAGACTCAACTGCCCCATCTTCACCAACTTTTCCTCGTGCCACGATTTCCTCAAGGAACGACCGGGAGCACTGTTTAAAAATTAAGAAGACAATAAGTAAATAAATAAACATATAAATAAATAAATAAAGAGCATTTAATCAAGCAAGAAATTGGATAAAGCTAACCTAGAGCCATTGCAATTCCACTTATTGATAGACTTTTGGACGGTGCTGTCGTGGCCATTGCTGTCAGTGCTACCCTGAAGTTGTTCTGATTGTTGTCTGTGGTGGAGTGGGTGGGTCAGAGGGTTGTATTTGGGACTAACATCCTCAGGGGAGCTATGGTTCTGATTGGACGAGCTGGTTTGGGGCGAAAAGACGGGGTAATAAGTGTTGGAGTGTTGGCGCTTGTGGTAGCCATTGCCATTTTGCGGTTGTTGGGTAGCGGATTCCTGTTCGGTTTGGTTGTTGTTGCTGATCTGAGAAAGGTAAGTTGGTGCGAAAATCTGTCTCTGGCGACTCGAATGAAGAGGGCCTTGGTTGTCCAGTTGGCGAAACTCTGGTGATGCTGCCCTCTGTGAACTCTTCGCTTGACTAGCACCTGATGATGACAACAACAACGATTGCAACGATGATAGTGATGGAGATAATAAAACCAGCACGAACTCTGACTAGCCCTTTAGTAACTACAGGACAACAAAACATTTAAACCATTACTGATAAATCTATAAATTAATATAAATTAATTTAGATTTAAACATTTATTGATTTAAAAGAGCCATTAATCACGAATTAATTATTCGTGGCTGCCGAAGCTACGAACCAATGAACTGAGTCCTAGTCTTTTCCACAGGCAGAGCATTCGAAAAGGAACGTTCATGGTTATGATTCTGCCCCTGTCGATTATGATGACGATCCTGATGGCTAATAAAACCATTCGATCGTCCTGGCTGACCCTTGTTGGAAGATGACTTCTTCCTCGACTTGAGGGTGGCAGCCATGGTGTAGGAGGGCAAATACCGGATGGCCGAGCCCCCTTGTTTCAGAAGATTAGGGTCGGATGATGACCTGGTAAGGGTTCCACCCTGTGCCCCATCATGCTCTTCGAGGTCATTGGAAGACTTGTGGGTCGAAGTTTTAGGGTCATTGGATGCGAAAAATTGGTTGGAAGCAATGCGGATGATTTCATCCTCATCCATGGGTTCCTGGAAATATTAAATAGAGATTTTAATTTTGAAATTTAATGAATAATAATTCTTGTGCTTTTTTTATTTTAATTTTAATTTTTATCATCATCCAAACCAACCACAGTCTCGTTGATCCAAGCCTTGTCTTTCTGGATTTCGTTGACCTTTTCTTCCAAATCTTTTAGCCAACTTTCTCCGGCACTCAGCGAAACGACACCTATTCGACAAATTACTTTAAATAATCATAATAATTAAATAATTGAATAAATAAATAAATAATTCGTAATTATTTAAAAAGTTAAATCAAATTAACCCACAAGACAACATGTAGCCATTGTGCTTCTCAAAATCGTGGAACTGATCGAAGATTTTCTTCGGGCTCTTGAGCACTTCCGAGGAGCTGAGAAAAGGGGAGGAGTTTTTGCGAACTTTGTCCCACGATTGGAGGACTTCCCTGACGACCTGCTTATTGTCGGCCTTTAGGCAGATGACGATTGGTGGGAGAGGGGTTCTCCATAGCCTATCAACGGAGGGGGCATCTAGGTTGAGTAAGGCATGCTTACCCTGTTTTGAATTATTGCAAATAAGTTAAGAGCTAATCGTCAGGTAATCAGTTAAACGTTAAATAGAAACGACTCACAAATCATGCATATTAATGAGCTTGGTTACTGCTTCGTAAATAATATCAATAACACTTACTCTTGTTTAATAATAATAATAATAATAATAATAAACATGACACAATAAAAATAATATAAGTTCATGGCAATGCATGATATCATTAGATTGTACCGATGAGAATGATCCACCTGACCTTATCAACGACAGACTGAACGTCCGAATATTTAACAAAAGCAGTCTCCGTTCCTTGTCCTCCAAATGTAATCTCTGTCAATCAAATAATAAATAGTGACAAATTAAAGCAATACAAAATATAAAAATAACCTTCCAATGACCTAAATTATTAACTGCAATCAAACGAAACAGAAACCTGGAATCTCGAATTTCTCCGGCCTTTCTGCTATTAAGTTCTTGGCTACAACGTCCGACAGCACTCCGCACAGAACAACAGGCCTCCTTTGAGAAACTGCAATAAATTTATTAATAATTTATATTTTCAATCATTTATATTATATTATTTATATTATATTATATTATATATATTATATTATATTATGCATTGTCATTGGATGATCACGAACCAAGATCAATGCATATTAATGAGCTTGGTTACTGCTTCGTAAATATCATTATTGTAATCCATACTTTTTGTCATTTATACACTACATCGTTAAATTAATGTAATTTATTCCAATAAATAAATTAATCAGATATTCCAAAAATATGTTCAAAAGTAACCATTTTTCAAGGTGACTCTGTCATAAGGCTGCTGGAGAAGGCCAGTATCTAAGGTAACAACGACGAGTTAACACAAAATAATCTTTAAAATGTCTGAGTTTGATTCAGTGAAGTGATTTTAATCAACACCTCACAACAGTCATACCGCAACATCAATACCACAGAAAACCCACCGGGGGTTGAGGGTAAAAATCCACCCGAACCGTGCCCCGACTTCGGTCTCCTTTTGAAAGGGTTGTTTGTCCCCTTCTTGACAGCCTGGTTGGCATCCTTGTGCAAAATTAGTGACGAGAGCGCCATCTGGTGGGCCCTGGGGAAAGCCGGCATTTAATTGCAGGACATTTAGCATTTATCTCGTTTTACAAACAAGGGAAAGTGCAAAATCAAAATAATAATGATATTAATAATATTGCAAGAAGCAGTTTTAAGAGTTAAGAGGTTCAACTGGTTACAAGAATATTTAATTATTTAACGATTTCAGTCAGCACGATGGGGGTCAAAAAATGTTAAATGATTCACACGACGCTGTATTTTACCAATCAACAATCATCGTCTCTCAGTTTCGTTTTTGTTTGCAGTTAGGCTTCCCATAATGAGGCATCCCATAAAACAACTATTATCATCATTAAGTGCATTATAATTAGTGATAAATAATAATAATAATAATAATAATAATAATAATAATAATATAATAATAATAATAATAAAGTGTTAGTAATAATAATCAGATTTGTGACAAATTACATCATTTACCTGTTCATGTTCGGGATAACACCCTTCCTCTTTCCATCAGTCTCTTCAACCTTAACCTCTGCTCCCATGACCTTCACGGCCTTCCACGATCCAATGACCCCTGCAGGGATGCTGTCCACGACTTGGAACACGTCCCCTCGTTGGACGGCCAGTTCACCGTGGTCCGAACCCTCACAAGAGAACGAACTCCTGTGATTTTATGGGGTGAAATTATGACTTGTAATAAATTTGTGACTACTGTATAATTACCAATGATGTGGTTTTATAAGTGTTATTAAAATGTAATATAATTGAATTTTGTAAAAAAAAATAACAGTGGTCCAAAAAATAAATAACAAGCAATAATAATAATAATAATAATAATAATAATAATAATAATAATAACAACAACAATAATAAATTAGTAATAATGACATATTATTAGTAATAACCTGACATAAAACAAGTCCCCAGATGAAGTACTTGACTCCAACAACAGTCTTTCATAATCTTCAAATATGATCGAGCGATGATGAGGTTATAATAACTATTCAAATTATATACTAGTTATTATTTTATCATCATAATCAGTCAATCAATAAAAATATTAATTTTAACTAATTATTGATTATTAACTGACCTCGTCTTCTGTGCTGCACTAGCAAGGTCATACCTTCCTTGGATGCACCCGACAACAGCATCAACACAGCTTCCTCTCTCGTCTTGCCGAACAACTCGACATCGTTGATCTGCCCGTGATGGTGATGATTATGATGATGATAATAATATTAATAATGATGATGATGATGATGATAATAATAATCTAAAAATCAATTAATAATTATTATTATCATTATCAACAAAAAGAATGCAAGCACATTAAAAAAAATTACATTATCACCATCATTGACGATAAACAACTCCTACCTTCAATATGAGGTCTCCTTCCACAAGTCCGAGTTGTTGGGGTACAGAGTTCAAGTCCACCCTCCTGACGAAGATGCCGGTCTTATTTCCACCCGCCAAGGTGATGCCTCGTCCTCCGTCTTTACTGAGGCATATCAACCTCGGACCGTCGCCGCTGGACGATTGTGATAACGATCGCCCGATTTAATAATTACATCTTAATAAATGTAATTTATTGAAGATAAAATAATTACATGTCTTCGTGAAATCTCTTTAAAGAATCCTGGGGAAATTCAGAGAGGTTAGGTGCAAGCCTCAGAACTGGGAGACTGGACTCTGTGAGGATGATGATTTTAGTGATGGTGATTATAGCGGAATTAATGATGAGGAGGAGGAGGGGGATAGTGATGATGATGATGACGGTATCAACATGACATACTTCTTGGACGAGGACGCTTGTTCTTCACCTGAGGATGATCACCTGTGATAAAAAATTAACTTTTCATAATCATTCTCATCACCAGAACACTCGATAATGATGAATAAGGTGATGATGAAGATAATGATTCAGATGGTAGTGATAATGTTAGTGACGATAATGCTCGTGATGATGACGATGTTTTAGGTGACCTTGAACGAGTGTGCGTATCTTCTTGTTGATGAGCAGCCTCAACTTGTCCTTGCACTTCTCCACGTGTCTCAGCGCCTCGTTGAATGACAGGCTGTCCACGGGAATGTTTTGGATCTATTACGAACACCACAAGAATAATAACTAATGACAAATTAATAATAATAATAATAATAACAATAATAATAACAACAATGAAATTAACTAATTAATACTGTTACAAATAATTAAATTAATTAATTACTAATTGTTATTATTGTTAAGAAAAAGAACCTTTTTCAAAAATTGCCCAAAAACATTGAGAAAGTTCAATTGTTTTCAGGCATGTCATAAATAATAAATAATAAATAATAAATAATAAGAAATTGAAAGTAATTTCTGAGAAATGGTAACACAATATGTTATTATAATAAAAAATAATAAAATGGACATTGATAATGATGACGATGGTGATGATGATGATGATTATAATAATGATAAGCAAATAGGTCCTAAACAAGCAAGATAAAAATTACTGAAAATTGATCGAGTATAATAGAAGAACCAGTGGGTGAGTGAGTGAGTGAGTGAGGGAATGAATGAGTGACGGAATGAATGAGTGAGTGAGGGAATGAATGAGTGACGGAATGAATGAGTGAGTGAGTGAGTGAGTGAGTGAGTGAGTGAGTGAGTGAGTGAGTGAGTGAGTGAGTAAGGGAATGGTTAGTGAGAGAATGAGTGTGAGTGAGTGAGTGAATGAGTGAGGGAATGAATGAATGAATGAAATTTTACTTCAAGGAGGGTGTCTCCAGGTCTGATGTTACCCTCCATGTCTGCAAGACTGTTAGGTGTTATGCTCCTCACATACATCTTGAACCCAAGTACCAATCCGAACTCTAAAAATGTAATTATTGTAAATTTGACAATTTTTAAATCGAATATAATTTAAATTTAAAAAAAAACCAATAATAATGAAATAAAAAGCTTTTTGTGAAAACCCATCATCATATCCACATGATTACTTTTGATCATTAAAATGAGAAATGATTATTATATCTTGTTTTCCAATGTTTTCTGAGCTCAAACATCAGTTAACATTAATTAATCGTTTAAAGCTTTTGACTTTTTATTGAACCATACAGCTTCTAATGAGACTCAATTGCTCCACAGGTCCTTAAATGATGCCCGATCATTTTGTAATTACGATCATTTTGTAATTACGGCAAATATTATACTGACTCATCTGCTATCATCCAATTTGACATCATTCTAGATGTTCTACATGCCAAGGATTCCTTGAGATGAGACTTAGAAGATGATGATGATGATGATGATGATGACGATAGATTAATCATCGGATGAAAGACAATCCCAAGTCTCAAGTCACACTTGGTGTCATTGGATTCCAGAGAGGAATTCCAGCTAAACTTCAAAAACAGCAGAACAAACGAAGCAGCATAAATAACTGAGAATAAAAATAATAAATAGATAAATAAATAATGACAATAAGAATTATCTCACGGAAGAAATATGTTGTTATTATTATTATTGATGTTGTCGTCGTTGCCGTCATTGTTATTAGTACTAAATTGTAGCTATTATTAAAAAAAGTCCAACGCAATATTTGTCTCACATTGTTGTTAAAATATATTTACGTAATTAATAATAATGTCAATATAATTACAAATCAATAATAATAATCTCCTCAATGTTTTGGTGCTTACGTGATGTGATATACTATCACATTATAGACCCTGGTCGGTGCTAATAAATCCCCATTAGAAGCTGCATACCCGCTGACTAAACAAGCATGATTAGACTCTGATGCATCTCATGTTTTCAAATAAAAATATTTTTCTAAATAAATGAACATGTACCACTCAACTAATGGAAGACAATACCAAAATTATAAGTCGTCATCAAAACCACCACCATCATCATCATCATCTGATAACCCTTATCATCATCATTGCATCACCTAACCTTGCACCTACTGATAATACAACAACATCATCATCATCAGCATCATCTCCTCTCTCTTACTTACCTTCTCTCTTGTTCTTTCTGAACAAGGTCACGCTCAATGGGTGGTCCAGTCTCCTACCTGGCAGTAGCACCCTTCTCCTCACCACCTGCAATTATTAACGATTATTATTATTATTATTATTATTATTACTATTATTATTATTATTATTAACGATTATTATTATTATATTATTATTATTAACGATTATTATTATTATTATTATTATTATTATTATTATTATTATTATATTAATACCAAAATCATTGCAATTGTCATTTCAATGAATTATATTTCAGCTACTGCAACTCATCATAATTAAATCTCCTGTTAAAATGTTAAAAGAACAACGTGTGCCTACATTGAGCACCTAACGTCTGACATACTAATTTACATAACGAAACGAAACCGATTATTTATTCCTACGAACCCTAAGATTATGAGAGCTGAGCTAATAATAATAATAATAACAATAATTGATATTAATGTCATTACTGCTGGTACAGATTGCCTGAAGCAGTCACGTGATGATGACGACGACGACGGTGGTGGTGATGATGATGACGACGACGACGATGATGGTGATAGAACATTGATGATTGATGAAACTCAATTGACCAACCAGGTTGATACTGTGACCTGATTCTCTGAAGATGGAGAGAACAGTTGACCTGTCGATGTTGTCCAACGAGAGGTTGTTGATGCTCTGCAATTGGTCGCCAACCCTGCACGTAGATTGGTCGGTATGTTAATTAGGTCAACAACGAATACAAAGAACTTGATTCGTCAGACGAACGCTATACGTAAAGCCAATTCATTATCATAATTTAACAACGCCTATCATGCTACAAATATCATAACTAGACGGTTGGTTAGTTATAATTACAATAATTATAAATAATTATTCACTTCAGCTTTCCATCTGCAGGACCAGACTTGATGACGTCAGTGACAACAATGGAAGAGTCTCCATTGAAAAGGTATGGCTCGTCTTTACCCCCCTTTATGCTAATTCCGAACCCCTGGCCATTCTCCTGAGTTCAGAGGTCAAGCCAATTAGAATATTTACTAATTAATATTAAAATTACTTGTTAATTGGAAGCTTATCATTATTATTAAAATTTTAACAGCTTCAATAGTAAATTACACATGATACAAACCGTGCATCTAAAACGTTACTTCAAAGAAGCTAAGTAATTGGCGCACTTAGAAAAACACCATCATCATCATCATCACCATCATCGTCATCATCGTTATCGTCGTCGTCGTCATCGTCATCGTCATCGTCATCATCACCATCACCATCACCATCACCATCACCATCACCATCACCATCACCATCACCATCACCATCACATCACCATCACCATCACCATCACCATCACCATCACCATCACCATCACCATCACATCACCATCACCATCACCATCACCATCACATCACCATCACCATCACCATCACCATCACCATCACCATCACCATCACCATCACCATCACCATCACCATCACCATCACCATCACCATCACCATCACCATCACCATCACACCATCACCATCACCATCACCATCACCATCACCATCACCATCACATCACCATCACCATCACCATCACCATCACCATCACCATCACCATCACCATCACCATCACCATCACCATCACCATCACCATCACCATCACCATCACCATCACCATCACCATCACCATCATCATCATCATCATCATCATCATCATCATCATCATCATCATCATCATCATCATCATCATCATCATCATCATCATCATCATCATCATCATCATCATCATCATCATCATGTGACGCTAGGTCTCTCCATTAAGTTTTCCATTTCCATCATTAATGCCTATTAATGGCGGAATGGCACCTTTGTGGCTCCATCATTATCATCATCGTCATAATATCAAAATTATTACATGAATATAAAAAATATTATGCAATTAGCATTGTGTAATTAATCATCATCATCCTCCTCCTCCTCATCATCATCATCATCATCATCGTCTAATCACCATCACTAAGACGCCTCGAGGGAAAGCTGAGCTTTAAGGAATGTCTGACCTGATTGAGTACGACGTTGAAAACCTCCCAGACGTATTCATCTTCGTCGTCGTCATCCTCCTCCTCGTCATCGTCATCGTCTCCATGGCGACGTTGATGCTGAAAGTGAACGGTGAATGGTGGCGAATGGTTGGTAATCTATTTAGTCATATTATCATTCGAAACAGACTTCGATCGATCGTTGGGTTGCCAATGGAAACCAAAACGATGGAATAATAATAATAATAATAATAATAATAATAATAATAATAATAATAATAATACTAATAATAATAATAATAATAATAATAAAAAGAAGAAGAAGAATAAAAACTAGAGCATAAACTGATAACAAGGATTATCATGATTTCAATTGCTACCGCCAGATCCAATTGATTATATTATTGTCACTGTTGCTATCACTGTAGTCAATCAATTGTTATTATTATTATCATAATAATAATAAATAATAATTATTAGCATTAGCATTAGTTACAATAGCGCAGTAATATGATCGAAGCCGGGCTTTAAAGACATCTTAGAAAATGAATCACACATTCCATTCGGAATCTCATTTTCCGCATCCTCAATTCGCAAGAAACATCATCAGCACCATCGTCATCACGGTCCATCACCTTCATTGTCATCGTCGTCGTCATCATCATCGTCCATCATCATCATCATTGTCATCGTCAATGACGATGTTTGAAAAATTTTGTTTGCTTGTTCAGGTGGAATTAAACACAATTTGAGTTCTCAAAAAACACATATAATCTTCTGGACGTCATCATTGTCGTTATCATTGTAACCGAGATCATCATCATCATCATCATCATCAACAACAGTATCATTGTAACCGCGATCATCATCATCATCATCAACAGTATCATTGTAATCGAGATCATGATAACCATCACGACAATTCGACAAGAATGTCAACAATTTCTCATCCCACAACAACAACAACATCAACACCATGGGAACTAAACTTTGCGCCTAAAAAACCTCAAAACGTGAACTTGTACCGTGGGTACATCGTAAGAAGCTTATTAATCTTCGTCGAGATAGATAGATATAATCGTGAAGTAATAAATATTCATCATCATCATCATCTGATGACAGGAGTTATAAATAAACTCATGAAACGAGGCGTATGATTGGTTCAATCGGACTAAATCAATTGAACATCGGACCCGTCGATTAGCTGATGATTAGGATGCTGTATTTAATATTTAATATTTAATGTTTAATGTATTTAATGTCCTCAGCTGTTATGAAATTGAACGAGTTTCGAGAAATAAGGTAATAATAATTTAATTAATAATCAAACTCAAATGAAGACTACAATAACAACTGTAGTAATTAAAAATAATAGTTAACAACAATAATAAATAATAGTTAACAACAATAACAAATAATATTTAAGAACAATAACAAATAATATTTAACAACAATGACAACAATAATGAATAGCATTTAACAACAACATTAACCAAGATGAATAATATTTATTTATCAAAAACAATTAATAGTAAATAACAACAGCAGCAACAACAACAACAACAAAAATGAATCATAAACAACGACAACAAGAGACACTGCCAACCTGACTTATGTCATTGAAATGTGTCCTTGTGACGTCAACATCCACATGTTGATCGACCTCCATGATTCCCTCAAGGGACCTTGACCTGTGATAAAGTAATTTATTTACATTCGAAATTATTTATTTTATTGCATAATGCAGTAAATTACGTAGTAACGTAAAATATAATTGTAAAAATAAAAATGCTGACGATAATAATAATAATAATAATAATAATAATAATAATAATAATAATAATAACAATGATTAGCATCTTAATTAACATCCTAATAGTTGTCCTGGGATGTAATAATATCTGCATCTGGTTTTAAAGCAACGCCAGACATTTCAGATGATCAACCTGTTGTTTAATTAAACCAACAACATTTCTTAACAGGATTACAGATGATGATAATGATGATGATGGTAATGGTGATGATGATGATGATATTTGATGGTGACGGTAATGATGGTGATGATGATGATGATGCTAATGACGATGATGATGATGATGATGATGATCCTGATGATGATGATGATGATGATGATGATGATGACGACGACGATGACGATGATGATGATGATCATGATGATGATGATGATGATCATGATGATCATGATGATGATGATGATGATGATGATGATGATGATGATGATGATGATGATGATGATGATAGTGGAGACAAGGTAGCAAATTAGACAACTTGTGAAAAGCTTTTGTAAATACAGAGCAATTTAACCATCAAAGAAAGTCAATTAATTAATTAAATAAATTACAATCACCAGCATTATCATCAACACTACCATCATAAGCACCACAATCATCACTAAGGGAAAGCTTGTAGCTATGTTTGAGCTCAGGTATGAAAATCTTTGTGTCAACATCTCCTTGCCCAGATAAACCTTTGTGTATTTGAGGGCAAACAGGTATCTGTACATGTGATCACTATCATTATCATCACTCATCTCTGCCACAATCTTGTATCAATATAAATATAGGCATTTTATATATATATATATAAAATAATATATATTGCATGTATATCAATCACTTTTAAATTCCATTTTGAAACATACATTTTCAATCATTTCACTATTTCAAGAATCTAGAATTCCAAGATAATTTCTGGCATGGTTATAAAGCATTTATGATATTTATAAACAGGAACTGCCTCAATTGTAGGAGGCAGATGTTTTGCCTTGCAGATTATTGCTAATCTTAATGATAATTACAGTAATTAACTTAATTCTCAATTACTGGATATCCTGGGGCATGAATGCATGAAGTAATGAAGTTTTTAATTATCACTCCGACGCTATCTACATGCCGTTTCAAACAGTGAAGATAAGTTAACATAATAAACATGTACAATGCTAACGTTATTATTATTAATTAATTAATAAGGTTAATTAGTTAGTAACAACTTTATTATTATTATTATTATTATTATTATTATTATTATTATTATTATTATTATTATTATTATTATAAGTTCATATGAACAGTTACCACTTGATGTTGCCAATGGCTTAAGTGAAACAAATTTTTAAAATAAAAAACCTTAAGCATTTAACTAAGTTTGTTTTTGCAAGTAATATTAATTTCGTTGTAAAGTAACTATCGCGAATGTACATCGTCATAATCATCATCAACACCAACTTCATCATAATAATCTTAATCATCAGCAGCAGCACCATCAACTTCATCATCAACGTCCTATCATGAGTAACCCACCTCTGATACTTGTGCAACATTCTCAAGGCATTGTCCCTCTCCAACTTCATCTCTTGGAACTGCTGGAGGGCACAATCCAACTTCTCCTGAACCTCCATGTTCAGTCTCTGGAAGTCCGTTTTGGCAGACGACATCACGGATTCTTAGCAGCCCGTCAATCCTCACTTTCAATGCAAAACAATCTCCATTAAAACTATCAGCAAATTCCCCAAGGTTTAATTCGACAGCAGTTGCACTTGACTTCCACAAAAGATAAATTGCGATCACACCAAGCAGCAGAAAAAACAACAAACACTAAAACAAAATACTAGACTGCGAATAGCTAGGACGCGAAATGAGCGGTGAACTGACTTATAATGGCACCAGAGAATTATTACTCGCGTACGACATTTCGAACAGAGGTAACATCTGCTCTTTGAAGACAAATACAGAGCTGCCTAGGCATTATTTTTCTATTTTTGTGTACGTACGTCTGCAGTCTTAAGCAACGAAACTCGTGATTAAGTTTCTAATAAAAACTCTTTTAGTTCCCACGGTTGATAACATTTTCGGAGCACACCTCAATTCAACAGACTCGCAGCCTTAATTAATCTAACGAAATGCGACGAATGAATCTAACTCTTGACAGAATTAGTGCGCATTTCTAGAAGGTCGATGATTCCGGAAGCCTCGATTCGTGACCAGAATAGAGAAATAGATCAATAATTCACAAAAATTCTAGAACTACATCAGGCTTACCTTAGATCCAAATTATAAAAACTTTATCGTACGAAGTTAGGCCCACGATAGCAGGACGCCGAACAGGCTAGCAGACGTCTGACGGCTCAAAGTGAACTTAGATTCAAAACAAGATTCGTCAATATTCACTTCTGACACTATAATTTTAATATTAAATTGAAATGTTAATAAATAGAATAATTCTACCGTTAAACTCGAAACGAAAAATAATCTCCCTCGCAGGGATGAACGTGTTTATAAGCGACTCTGGGATTTGTCACTGACGAAAGATTCTAAGCCTGCTTACAGAACACAGCCTGGTATCAAATTCCACACAACAAACTGAGACCAATATATAACACCTCTGGAATGTCGAATTAATGTTGTAAGTTCTCTAAAGCCCCGTCGCATTTATGAGGAAGGTATTATTATGTGCACGCGATGTCGATGTCGGGGAACAGATATCAAATCCTTCTCACAAATCTATTTAAGACAAAAATCGTTTATAGGTATATTAATTGTTTATTGGTGAACAGAATGCCTTGAAAGTGATATGTCCCAGAAACGATCTAATTCATAGACTAAATTAAAAAAACAATTTCTTTTAATCTGCACATTCTGAAAGAACTAAATTTTCCCTTGTTTCTTCTAAGGCAGTTTCTGATTTAGATATTTCTCCATGGTTGTCCTCAACACCACTGCTCTTCTCTTTGAAGTAAAAGTTACAAACAACGTTATTGATGGCATAAATTTTAAGGCCGAAAATAAATTTTATCCTGAAGACCACCGCATTAAAGTATTCTGAAACAAGTAAGCACCCCATAATAAAACTTGCTTAATCCTGATATTTGGAATAAGTCATATCAGATTCCCTTCTTTTTATAGATAGACCAATTAGGCTTGTTTCTGAAAGTTACAATCTAAAATGTCTAAGCATGTTACATGTAAGTTATTTCATCTTATGACTAATGGTAACTGAAATCAAACCCTTTTGGTAAAATTCCAATTAAAAGTAAAAATTAAAGGAATTCACAAGCTTATACATAGTACAGCAGATGGCAAACAATATTTCATGTTGGTTTCACAACAAAAGTAGAAATAAATCCATTCCAGTCTAATCTCAAGCAGCAGATTTTAAATTTGGCAATGAATCTGCCATCTTTGCCATGGATCAAAATGTGCTGAATTTGGCTTTAACTCACAGTACCTTACCACATGTTTTCAAAATATTTGGGTAACCTTTACTGCTTGTTTCAAACAACAATGTTGTTTTTTTATTAAATTTTGTTAACAAATATGTGTTACCAGTGCAACCTATAAAGAAAATTATATATTTTTATTTTATAAAAAAAAGCCATTTAACCTCTGCAGTCTAAATCGGCCAGTTCTTGGGTTAAGCACAAAGTTGGAAGGTTTTTCGCGACGACGGGATCGTCCAGAATGTTGGCGACAGCATTTCGTCGTTTGTTACGATTTAGTTCATGTGCACTTGGCTCGCTAGCAAAATATGGCTAGACAATTCAGAGGAAGACAAAGTTTGAACTCAGTAGAGAAATGCAAATTGATATTCAAATCAAAATCAAATATGTCCACTTGTGAATTACCTTAGCACGACTCCTCTTCTTTTTTGGTTCTTTGGGCATTTTTAAAAGAACTTAGATAATTCAATAATCTATCACTGTTTGGAGAACTTTGAAGGATAAGCCGACTTTCTTAACGCCATGTTTGTTTACAAAGAACGGTTGGTAGGAAAAACCATACGGTGTTCAGGTCCAGGATCAGTGATCTGTTCAGATGCCAGAATAAAATTTCATTTCATTGCTTACTAATTTAATTTATAAATTAAATTATTTTGTAGCAACATTTTTATTTAAAAAAAAGTTTAACAATTCAAGAGGTACCTTTGATTCCTACTGACGCAAGACTAGTTTATATGCCATTAAAGCTCAAAGTGGAAAGTGGTCCTCTGTGGAATTAATTTGAAAGATCACTTCAGTCAGCCGAAGCTGTTCGTTCGCCAAAAAAGGATTCCTTAAACAAAAACTTTAAAAAAAAATAACCAAATAACTAACTTTTTTAGCTAATTTGGATATTAATAAATCGCCATATGCTAATTTTATTACAAAGTTACTTCATGAAAATTATAAATGTGCAAATGCATAACTTTTTCTTATTTAAATGCTGTTTTACAACAAATATTGAAAATGCAAATTAATCCAAAATAACGGGCAATCATATTCATTAGCTTTGCCCACCTTTATTTACATAGATGTTCCACCTGTAGTCCTTGTGTTTGAAATCTTGCGTAATAATCCAACATCAGTATAAAAAAAACCGTCAGTTCCTTTTAATAAAATTTAAACTAAATCCCTTTGTAATCCAGTTAAATTTTCGGACAAACATTCTTCTGAAACGAGCAATTGAGAGAATTTCACGCTTGACTTGACGTAAACATTCAACTGAACTAAGAAACTCGTTTGAAAGTTTTGTTATTTCTTTTATCTCAATCGAACAAAATGAGTTGTATTGCCTTGGTGGGTATTTCGTTTTGAATTTTTCATGATTCCTAAACTTTATTGAAGATAAATAGCAGAGCAAATGTATACAATATTATAAACAGCATCATCCCAAAAATTTACTCCTACTTCTCAACATCATCATCATCATCCTCATCATCACCATTACCATCCCCATTTGTCATCAATTTTTCCAGGCCCTATGCTGCTGCTTCAAGGAAGCATGCCAATGCGTCTGCCTCTGCTGTCCTTCATGCAAATCGTCAATCATCACGAGAGTGTCTTACGTAATATTTTTGGTTACCGGCGTCGTAATCGCCTGCATCTTTACCGCCCCTGCCTTAGGGGAGCAACTAATAAAGGTTATTTTTCAAGAAAGATTATTTTGGTTGGTTATTTTTTGTGGCTGGACAAAATGTTGTAGTTTTTTATTAATTATTGAGATAGTAAGGATTCATTTAGAAGGGCACATCTTAGCTGTATATCGAGATCAATCCTTGACTGTGACATTAATCCAAAATAGTTGGACCAAGGATTAAATATTTTCTTAAATTTTATCATAATAATAAATAGAAATTACGTTATAACAAGCCCTTTCTGTTGTTATCGGCATTACTAAGGTGAAAATTCATTGAACGCCGTTTCAGATCGAATCCTTCTGCAATACCAGTGCCCTATACATACCCACCCAGCCAGTTTCAGGGTGCACCAACATCACGTCCTCCCTCAAAGAGGTCATTGGCTTTCCAGCTGTCTACAGAGTCTGCTTCGCATGGGGGATCTTTTTCCTTTTCATGACCCTCCTTATGCTGGGGGTCAAGTCTTCGAATGACTGTAGAGCGGGTATACAGAACGGGTGAATTGACTGAACTTTCGAGCGGTTGTACTCTCGTTACTGATGTACGATGCCGCTATGGCACCATATTTGTTGCCATTGCTTGTCATTTGTGAATTAATGTGTTGTTATAATGGAAGAACATATGGAAGTACAAGGACAATATAAGTCTCTTTAAACAATCTCCATTTAATTATAACTAGTAATAATCTATCTGATTATGATAATTGTTATTATTGAACAAATGAAAACATCAGCAACATAGCAACATCTTAACTCGTTGACAACATCTCAATTCAACTTTATAACGTATCAGATTTTGGTTCTTCAAGTACCTCATAGTCGTCGGCACCGCCATAGGGGCGTTCTTCATCCACGACCAAAAGTTCGAAGCCGCCATGATGGTCATAGGAGGCATAGGAGCCTTCCTCTTCTACATCATCCAGATGGTTCTACTGATCGACATAGCCTACAAATGGACCTCGTGGTGGATGGGAAAGTACGAGGAAACCGACGGACGGATTTGGTTCTGCGGAGTCATAACCTTTGCCGCGTTGTTCTATGCGCTCTTTATCGGCCTGGTGGTGGTCCTGTATGTTTTCTATGCAAATGGTGACTGTTCGTTGCAGAAGTTCTTCATCTCGTTTAATCTCATCCTGTGCGTCGTACTGTCCGTAGTGTCGGCTCTTCCTCAGATTCAGAGACGTGAGTCTTGACGTACGATTTGCTGAACTTGCTTCGATTAGTCATTTATTTTTAAATGGTTAAGTTAAAAGAAAAAGACAATGATCAATGAGTGAGGGATGGTGATTTAATTTCAAATGTAAACATAACCTAAGCTTAGACTAGTTATGTAAAAGTTATGTAAACATATCATTTAAATAGATAATTAATTTATTCAAATACAAAACATTTACTAATAAAAACTAGCGTTTTATAAATAAATTATACACTAAATTATTTTCAGACAATGCAAGATCTGGTCTACTCCAGTCATCCATTGTTAGTCTTTACATCATGTACATAACCTGGTCGTCTCTTGCTAGTTGTGAGTCAAATGCGGTTCTTCATTTACGATCGATCAGTCTAAAATAAGAATTGAAAATTAAAAGCAATTTGATCGACATGTTTTAATCTTTAATATTTTTAATTTTAATAATTTTAATCTTTAATATTTAATTTTAAAAATGATTATAAATGTAATTATTGCGGTGCTAAAATTGTATGTAAAGTCCTGTTTTCTGATTAGCATTTTTTTTTCAGCCTTAAAAAATTATCAGTTTCCTGAGCGGTATTGATTAATCGAAGTTTAATTAAAGCAATCTATTACAGAATTGATTACACTATAAAGTTCATCATTCTATTGTCAATAGATGCATAATTAATTTTTTATTTATTTTATTTTGTTATTTATTTTATAACTAATAATAACATTATTATTAATAATCTCATTCATCTTCGAACAGGTTCCACGTGCAATCCACTAAACACATGCAACTCTGCAACATCAGATTCCAAAGGCGTTCCGCAACAATGCATTTCCACCTCCTTTAGCTACGACGTTGTCGTTCCGTTGATAATCTTCTTCTTTTGCGCCATCTACGCTGGGTTTGAGAAAATATTTTTTGATTGTTTTTGTTAAAGTCACTTTTTTTGTAAAAATTATTTGAAATTTTATACGTAGTTTGACGAGTTGTGGCTGTTAAGTCTTTTTGAGAATGACCTTTACTTGCTGAGTTATTCAACTTGTTAAGCATTTTTTACCATTTTAATGTAATTTATCAGTAAATCTTTTAATAATTTATAATTTAATATTCATCTAATGCATAACCATAATTTTATTTGCACGATCCAGTATTTTCTATAATAACGTATAAATAATAATAAAATAATTAAAATTTTGGTTTTTCCAGTTTTAACAATGGAAGCACAGGAGCCATCAACACGATGAGTGGCAAGACCAATGATGAGAGCAGTACAACGCCCGGTTGGAATTATTAATTTCACATTTTTAATAATTTATAATAATGATTAAAATTATATTAATAATTTATTAATAATGATTAAAATTATTAATTCATAATAATAATGATTAAAATTATTAATTCATAATAATAATTAAAATTATTAAAGAATTAAAAATTAATTAATTTTATTGTAATCTTAGCCAATGAAATAGGTTCTCATTATTCATAGTTCAGTTTTCTACAAAGCTCCCGCATGACTCAATTATTAAACCAAGAAAATATTCTAGAAGTTCTTTTGCTTACAATGTGTTTCCGTAATTTTCCACAGAGGTCGCTACTGGAGAATCTGGCGGGAAAACGTCAGACGATGAAGAGGATGGTTGCAGATACAACTACAGTTTCTTTCATTTCATCTTCCTTCTCGCCATACTCTTCACCATGATGACTATCACCCATTGGATCTCGTGAGGAATCTACAGCGATTTGATTTTATTAGAATTATTTATTCTCATGACTACTTGAATTCAATTTTAACTAAGTTAAATTGCCAATGCCAGTGGTTGTATAATCCATGGTCATTATCAGTATCGACCTCAATGCTGTATCAATGCATGCAAATGTAGCGTCAAACATTTCACAACGAACGCAACTGTAAATTTTCATCAAGTCATCTTGCGAGAGGATGTACAGCTACATAATGCAGACCAAAAAATTTTATATTTATATTTATTTATTTTTCAAACAAAATTAACATAAAAAGTTATAACATTCAGTAACTTCAGTCATTAGCAACTCTTAACAAATGCTACTTTAAACATCTTTAAGATCCACATAATTGCAGATAGTTAATTTCAGTTATTCAGTTCAATGGTTAATATTAAAAGTAAAAATTGTAATTTAATTGTAACTTTTATGACTGAGCTAACTTCACAACATAACTGTTGCATGAGGCAACTCATTTCAGAACAACTATAAAACCAAAAACTAAAATAAAGTCATTAATGTGTCATTAATGTCATTTTAACCAATCATTACTAATGCAATTAATTATTCTTGTAATTCATTACTGTTATCATTAATGAAATAATTAATATTAAGAGACATAATTAAATAAAATGATCAAGTACTAAACCATTCTCCCACTTCCTTCTTAGACCTATCAGCAAGGACGCAGGTACGACAGCAGCAGTTTGGGTGAAGATAGCCAGCAGTTGGGTGGGCCTTGGAATCTACCTCTGGACCCTCGTGGCACCCCTGGTTCTTAGGGGCAGGACATTCGCATAACTTGTGCAATTCTCCCTCGCTGATTACTATACATTTGAATTTGTGTCATGATCTGATTCATCGATGACTTCTGTTTCCGTCTCTTATATAAACATTTTCTAACGGTTTGGACAAACTTTATTCAATCAGGTGACGGATTATTTATCAAGTGACGATCTAAAATGAACTCATGAAATGCATCTGTTATTCGTATCTGATGTTTTTATTTTCCACTTTCTGCATGCTTCAACACTTCGAGGTGCTGTGTTTTGCATTGCGCATCAAGAAAAACGAGACAATACTTCAAGATCGTGTTTGCATTGTATTTCAAAAAGTCTAAAAACAATCAACAGAGAAAATAAAACCAATCGAAAGCCATTAAACCGAGCAAAAAACCATTCGGCCAGCATTATCACCCTCGTCAGGAATTAAAGTTCAACCCCTGTTGTGGGTGTTGCCCCATCCCCTCCTGTGGTCGTCCCTGTATTCATCCCAATCCCTGGCTCTCCTCAACTGCTCTTCGTCTTCTTCCTCTTCCTTTTTTTCCTTCTCAGCTTCTGTTCTTTCCTTCTCCCTCTCTTCTGCTTCCTCGTCCGGTTGAACCGTACGGGGCTTGGCGTCCGGCCCCGGAAACAGACCCTGCTGGACCCTCTGGTCGTAGAACTCGTCGACGGTCACGGTGGGTATGCTGGGATAACCTAGGCCAAAAACCTGCTTCTGTACCTGGTCTTTTGTGATGATGAAGGGCGTGAACTTTCTTTTCGAATGACTCTTGCAGTCTTTGCCGTCGCAGGAAAAATTACCAGAATCGCCTTGGGTCATCGTCTTCGAGTCCGCTTTCATCTTCTTCATGTGCTCGAGAATCGGCAGCTCCGTTTCTATGGATTCGAGGGCATCTAGTGCGTCCGATATCCACTTCCTGACCAGCTTGAGGTAGTAGTCCCTCTTGATCTCCTCGTCGATGTGTTCCTTTTTTACCTCGAGGTAGAGTTCTTGGAGTTCTTTTTCGAGCGAAGTTTTGGCCTTGTATCTTTCTATCTTCTCCTGTCTCCTGGCCATGTCTGCTTTTATTAATTCCATAGGAGATGGCTTAGCTACACTTCCTTTATTGTCATTTTCATCTGCTTCATCTTCATTTCCGAGTGCTCTTATAGTCACGTTCGTCAAACCGAACGTGTTGCAAAGCTTAATGAAGCTTCTGTAGCAATCGCGAGATTTCTTGACAATTTCGAGGCGATCATCTGTGACTTTTTTGTTCGTAAAATATCCAAGAAATGCTGGCAACAACAAGTACTTTATCTCTAAAGTCGTAATCTCGTCAATGCTTTCGTTGCTGCTGAAGATCTCAAGAGTGTTTACCATATCGATTGCACTGTAACATTCTTTGATGGCATCCTCGACCTTCTTTTGAACCTCTTTAGAATCTGTTCTTTCCGGAGTGTTTTCTAAATCAACCAAATAATTCCAAATTTTCTCGTACAAAGTGGGTAATTTAACATCGCCAGTATCTCCCGAAAAATCCATACTCGATACGCATATGCTGCTAAGACAAGAAAACAGTGCGATAATACGGAAGCAAGAGATTGGTTAAAGCCTACTGCGTTGTCTATTGTTTAGTATTCCCCGATTGTGAGAGAAGTTTTAAAACATGGCGACGACGGATAGCGGGGATCAGCATTTTTATTACAACCAAGAAACGCAATTTCAGTCTCAAAATCTGTCGACTTTTAAGACGAGTGAGAATTAATTTTAATCGGACTTTCTGTTGCAAGCTGAAAATAGATATCTGACGATATTTGTCTTTTGGCTTATCTGTCATTTAATGGATCAAGATGATTTCGTTTTCTCAGGTACTAGAACGTCACAGAAACCATCCGAGGGTTACGAGAATGTCCCCAACTGTCCGCTCCTGAATGGCATGAACGGTGACGACAGCGTTGACAAAACAACGGAATATCTAGCATCCTTGCAGCTGCCCGACGCCAGCAGTGACCATAAAAGAGATTCAGACAAGGGAAAACGATTTAGTTGGGGTAGAAGTAAAAAGTCTTCGCAGAGAGGTAGGGTCATTGTAACAACAGAATGAGTCATTGTTTGACTTGGCGTGGTGACATCATGTTTGCAGATAGAAGTTCTCACAACGGTGGAAGGACTTCCTACGACGATAAGCGTCTCGCTCTGAATGACTCCGATGATGAAAATCTCGTACCGTTGAGTGAGTAAATCTTTCTCGCAGTTTTGTTACTTAAAATCACTTTGTAAAGTAAACAAAACACTAAAATCATATTTCTTCTTCTCTTAATCATACATTGTTATTGTTTAACAACAGGAGGAGCATCGTATTGGGCCTGCTGCGTGAGTTCTCGAGTGCAAAAGACAAAATCAAAAAGGAGGGACGACAAACCCAACGGCCTGCCCGACGGGTTCACGGGCACGAGCGTAACCGACCCGCCCCAACTTAATTTCAAAGTTAACATCTTCCAACCGACCACCACCGAGGAGCAGGGATTCGGAAACTCGAGTCTTCAGAGGCCGACTAACGACGGACAGAGATTCTCTCGTGAGTTCCGAATTGAATTAAATTAAAACATTTTTCACTAAATTTGGCAACAATTTGTGAAAAATTGTAAAACTTAAATTTCGTCGGACGACTCGGAAGCGATTCAAAACGCCACGGGATAACTTTTAGACGGATGTTCCTTTCCAGCTCAAGCACAGGCAAACGACAATCGGTCGGAGCTTCCCGATTCCTCGAATGTGGACCAAAAGAAGGCGATGGTGAAACTGCCGGACTTTCAGAGGGACCGTTTGAATTTGAATCAGAACAACCAACAAGGTTACTCATAATAAATCCGAACTCACGACGCTAGGGCATCGATCCACTATTTTATTATTGGTACAATATATCGATAAACTATATATATATATCAATAAACTATAATTAGTTCAATCATCTTGTTCAGCAGATTCCCTCAGAAAAGTAACTCCAGGCATCGTACCTCCCCCTATCGAAAAGGATTTTTCTCTACCCCCGTTCGGTTCGCAGGCAGACGACAGTTTCGGAGGCTCCCTTCAGTACCCCACCAAGAGACTGAGCAACAGGGAAAGCGGAGGTCTTCCGTTCGTCCCCACGCCCGAAGTCCCCTCCCCCCAGTACCAGGAATTCCCCGCCAGTCAGCCCGACCCCAACAAGCGTCCTGCCAAAAGTGCACTTAAGGGTGGCAAGAACCTGACCGCGGTGGGCAGGGTTTCCGACCCTTCGACGTCGGGTCAGAGAATGTCGGACGGAAGTTCCGTGCCAGAAGCAGGTATTGATTGTTGATGGGGTGCAATGTTCTTGTAGGGTTGGATTCATTGGAGAAAGTGTCAACAATGTTATTATTATTATATTATTATTATTATTATTAATGTTATAATTATTGCTTCCATATCATTGTTATTTATGCCACCACTAGAATTGTGTAAATCCCGTTCATTTGTATAACTCCATACCAGCATAAGACAAAGTGCAAGCTGGTACAAGATAAAATTCAAAATGCTTAGAATCCTAGTCATTACAATCATTACCTCAAAATCAACATGTTTCTTCTAACCGATTAATAAATACGTTAAGTAATCTAATTATAATTATTCACCGACGGACTGATGGCAACCAATGAACTTCCACGATATTTTAAGCTCCCAGGGGAAGCGTCAAAGGTGCCCCTAGGTTCGGTGGGGTGAGGTTTGGGGCAGCGGAGGAACAGGGGGTGCTGCCCAGTAGTTTGAGGAACCAACAGACGGGATTTCTGCCGAGGTTGGAATATAATAATAATAATAATAATAATAATAATAATAATAATAATAATAATAATAATAATAATAGTAGCATTAATAATACGATGATGATAAATAATTGATGTTCTTTATTTAATGAATAATGCAGTTGTTTATGTTTTGGTTCTGGTACTATTATTGGAACAATGTTTGCATGTTATTGCTCACCAGTAAGTGGTAAGATCATTGCTTCAAGCAGGCCCAATGCAAAAGCTTAATAGTAGTCATGTGATGGTGATGTCTCGCCGTATGACATCATTGTCCTAGTCATCATCATCATGATCATCGTCATCATGGTCGTCATCATGATCCTGATTATTTACAACTTCAAGTCACTTGACAATCTCAAATATATGAGGAGAAATAAAATCCTTGCTGTTGTAATTTGTCATTTAATCTATTTGGACTCTTGAATTTATGACGGTTACTCTTATAATAAAATTAATAAAAATAATAAAACCATTTAATCCTAATCCTATTCATAACGAAAACAATTAATTCGTTTTTATTTATTTATTTTGTAGCAATGTTGTTGCAATATCATTTATAATAATATAACGTTTATCATTAACTCACAGCAATAATTTAATGACAACATTTATGCCATTTTGACTGGTCAACTCAAAAGTTACATCCACATGGTTAACTAACTAACTAACTAACTAACTAACCAACTAACTAACTGACTGACTGAATGACCGAATGACTGTCATCGAATCGTTTCATTGCAGTCGTAATGTTGTCGGTACCTCCATAAAGGAAGAGGAGGACAACAACCCCGACTACGACAACATCAACAGCGAGGATTCAGACGGAGATGTTCAGTACTCGGACAGACCAAGTAAGACGATGATGATGATGATGGTGGTGATAATTAATAACATTATTATTATTATTATTATTATTATTATAATGTTGATGAAACCGGTATTTGTGGAGATAATGATAATGATAATCAAATGTCGTTATTATTAATGATTGTTGTCATTGTCGATGATGATGATGATGATGATGGTGATAATTAATAACATTATTATTATTATTATTATTATAATGTTGATGAAACCGGTATTTGTGGAGATAATGATAATGATAATCAAATGTTATTATTATTAATGATTGTTGTCATTGTCGATGATGATGATGATGGTGGCAGTGAGTTTCTATGGCAACCTTGACCAGTGGTCGTATTGATTTAAGAAAGAATGTTGCTTTGATAACATTGCCTCCTCATCTTCATCACATTGCTTCTTCGTTGCATAAATCATAATCCTTTCATTGATGAACCTATGAGGGCGCCCTCTGCTTTTGCCATGATCGTAATTATGATGATGATGATTATAATGATGATGGTGGTAACTGTGATTGTGATAATGACGTTGGTTATGATGGTGATGGTGGATTTCAGCATCGTTGAGTCATATTTCAAAAACTCGATCGATACAAAAATTCTGCAGATATTGATTAAAACTATTGATCAAACCAAAAGGAAAACTGTGCAACTTCCCTGCTGATGAAATAGATGATGATGATGATGATGACGACGATGATGGTGGTGGTGATGATAATGATGTTGATCATCTTGATGACGATGACGATGATCTGTTGACCTCAATTATTCCAAATTGCAGCCACATTTGCGACTCAATTTGCCGGGATGGTTGCCTCCGAAATGTAGATAATCGAATCCCGCATTCAGACTCCATTCCCCATCTTAAACACTTCCATGTGTTCATTATTAGAGATCATCATCGTCGTCGTCGTCGTCATCCTCCTCTTTGTCATTCATATTCGTCATCATGATTATGATTGCAAGTACAAATTGAGCATCGACTGCAATGAGTTATACATACACACACACACACACACCAGTGCTGCTGATATTGTTGGTGATATTACGGTTGGTAAGTATTATTATTATTATTATTATTATTATTATTATATTATTATTATTATTATTATTATTATTATTTTATTATTATTATTATTTTATTATTATTATTATGAGGAGGACGAGGGTGAAGATGGCAAAGTAATTGGTAATTTTTTGTCTCAATTTAACGTCTGGAGATGAGATGTCCAATTAGAAACAATGTAATGGACCTTCATGAATATTAATCAGCCATCTATATTTAGCACGGAGCTATTAGGTCGCCATGGATGCAGGCCTAGAAACGATTCATTGTTTACGAATAGCAGACGACTATTAGAGCAGGCTATTAATAGACACAAACGTATTATCGTGAATTGTAATAATGCCAGTAGAATACGGGATATCAGTACTAATGAGGACGCTGAAGAATGGAGCTAAAAAATAATAATTGTAAATATAATTTATTGTTATTATTAAAAATTATTATTATTATTATATATTTATTTTTTATTATTAACATTGTGGACAGGATAATGTTGTACATGGTTAGAAATGAAACTCTTAAAAAAAAATAAACCAGATCCAGACAAAAGATAGAAGATTATATAATAAATTTGGATAAACATCTCATGACCTAATTTATTTACTACTGTTTGTCCATTAACACCTCCTTCTTATTTTTCCCATCTCATTATAATACCATCCTCAACAACAAAACACCTGTTACAAATACTTCAATTACTTCACCAATTCACTGAACTGAACCCATTCAATGACCTTTTAACCCTTCTTCAGGTGGCTTAGGAGCAAAGGTCGCAAGGAACGACAGCCTGGCCAAGTTCCTGAACACCAGGGCAGAGAGGCAGAGGGCCAACCTACCCTACGATTGCAACGTCATTCCACAGAGGACACAGGAGGAGTTACAAGAACTGCGGCAGAAAATTGGCTCCCAGCTGAACAGGTGGGCGTGTCCTTTTGCTGGCTTCTGATTGGCTGATTGGATGAGTTGGTTTATGTAGTTGGTTAATTTGTTGTTGTTTTTTTTTGTCTTTATGATTGCTAAAGTTTAAAATAGTGAATAAGTATTATTATTATTATTATTATTATTATTATTACTATTATTATCTGCAATGGACAGCAAATTTACAGGTTAACTCAAAAAATAACTATTATTATTATTATTTTTAACTATGACATTTGTGCCTCGATAGTTGAAGATAATTTCTCTTGCTATGGCTGGCATACTACCTAAGTAATATCACAAAATGCCATCCTCACACCTACATAAGCTAAGTAAGCTCACGCACACACACTCATACCGAGTGCTTCTGAATTTCAAACTGTTTACACGTTCTCTCATTGGTCCCTTGATGTAGCGATTTGTACCGAGGTGCTCTTTTTAAAGTAATATTTTTATCCTTCCTATTCATTATTTTATCATTAATTTCTATTTAAAAGACATTTTTTAATCATCCGCCATTGCATGCTTATTAATTAAATCAAGGTGCACTGTCTAGTTATTAAAATAAAAATAACAATGCACTCATACGCTTACTCTTTTATAATTAATATTATTAATAGTAGTAGTGGTTACAATTATTATTAATAATAGTAATTATTTTTATTATTATTATTAGTTTATTTGGTTGTGGCGGCTTATGGGACACAAATTTTTAATGGAATGTTCCTACTAGATACTCCAGTTAGTTGATTGCTGGTGATGAAAACCTGTTCAACAATCATTTCCAGTATTGGTGTTTTCCCTCATCACCTCATACAGTAATACAGCAATAAATCTGCTCATAAGATTAATAATAGCATCATTGTAGGTTGTTGTTGCTGCTGCTGTTGCTGTTGTTGTTGTTGTTGTTGTTGTTACATCGAGCAACATTGCAACTTAAAAGATTTGTTTCTGTTTGAACTTTTAAATAAAAAAAGAGTTTTAAGAGGATGAAATATCTCTTTTAGAAAATAAGGATTCTTCCTTATTTCAGTGAACGTCTGCCTGAGTGTCGCTATTGTTGATGTCGTGGTTATGGTTATGGTTGTTGTTGTTGTTGCTGCTGCTGTTGTTGTTATGGTTTTTGTTACTGTTGTTGTTACAGTTGTTGCTATTGTGGTTATAGATGTTGTTGTTGTTGTTAAGAGCAAAGATAAGGCATTTTTCTTCTGAACAAATACAAAACTGATGTAATGCAACCACTTGAAATCAACAACAACAACAACAGCAACGAAGGAAACAACAAGTGGTAACTTTAAACTCGCATTCACCTCTAAGATTTCCAAGAGTGCTTTATTTCCATTCTGAATTTTGAGCATGGAAGACGAGAAGCTATTTATTATTATTATTATTATTATTATTATTATTATTATTATTATTATTTTGTTTTTTAATGGAAAATAGGTCTTCATCTTGTTTTTAACGCCTGATCGACACTTGTCACTTGTTGTTGCTGTCGATGCTCGGGTGAAAGGTAGTCGCTCGAGTTTGTATTTGCTGATCCGTTGATGTTTTTGTTTGTTGTTTTTTTTTGTATTCACATGTATTTGTTTACTTTCATGAACTTTGTATTTCTATTTACTTTGTATATTATTTGAATTCAATTTGTATTTATTTGTATTTGTTTTTATATTATTTGTATTTGTTTACTTTCTCCTTCAACCCACACAGACGTCTGAGTCAGAGGCCCACTGCTCAGGAGTTGGAAGAAAAACACATTCTTTTGAGTGAGTTTTTTATGTGTCTCTTGTGATGCCTCTCCATTGATGATGACGATCATGATTATGATACTGATGTTGATGATGATACTGATGTTGATGATGATACTGATGTTGATGATGATGATACTGATGTTGATGATGATGATGATGATGATGATACTGATGTTGATGATGATGATGATGATGATGATGATGATGATACTGATGTTGATGATGATGATGATACTGATGTTGATGATGATGATGATGATGATACTGATGTTGATGATGACGATGATGATGATGATTTTAAGAGACTAAAATGTGCGTGTCAAGGTGCCTCTCAACTAAACTAGTTCTCACGCTTGGCTATATCGTTATTATTATATGTATTTTTATTTGTTTTTATTATTATTTGTCATTACAAAAATATAATGTGATACAATAAAATAATAATAATAATAATCAGCATTGTTATTGTTACTATATTGTTATGTTTGATTTTATTACAAGCGTTATCGGTGGTAATATTCTCAAAGAGACTTGAATGTGTGTGGTCGTCACAGAGGGCACTTAATTAATATTTCCAATTAATTAATATTTCCACCTCTCCAATTATCTGTTCTTTCTTATGAACTCTCAGATCCTCTTGCTGGCAATGATTGATGCCATTTCCTTTCACGAAACTATACGCCATCGTCATCATCATCGTCATCATCATCATCATCGTCATCATCATCATCATCATCACCATCATCAAAATACTGAAAGATTATTAGAAAGTCCTTGAAATTGTCTCAAGTTGGAAGTCTGTCTTGTGTCACTCAGATTAAATGACATTGAAATGTCATCATCATCATCATCATTATCGTAGACGTCGACATCATCATCATCATCGTAGACGTCGTCGTCATCATCATCGTCGTCGTCGTAGTCGTCGTCAGTTCCCTTTTGAATTAATAAAAAGAGTCTTTCTACATTACACAATATTCTATTCCACAGTCCTCTCTTTCTTTCTATTATCTTCCTATCTCCTTAAATGATGCATCTAATAAGCATCTTACATCTCCCACCTGCAGGACAAACTCCGGAACAAATTCAGAGGGACAGGGAGGAGATCAAAAAGACCCTCATAAGAAAGGTTCATGTGCATATTCATATTCATATTCATATTCATAACCATCAGTAGCTAGTAAAAGGCTGAATATTTTATTATTATTATTATTATTATTATTGATGTTATTGTTATTATTATTATTATTATTATTGATGTTATTGTTATTATTATTGTCATTGTTACCACTATTATTTCAAAAGATCACGCCTATCTAACACAATTTAATCTTCAACACAAACTCAACAACAACGACACTAACAAAACTCCCTCCAAAAATCCATAATCGTCTGCCTCCCCTTTCCAGCTGAGTTTTCGACCAACTGTCGGCGAGTTGAAAGAGAGGAGGATCATCAAGTTCAACGATTACGTTGAGGTCACCGAGGTCGAGGAGTACGACAGGAGCTGCGAGAAGCCCTGGACCAAACTTACCCCTAAGGACAAGGTCGGATTTTAAATTCCTGACTTCTCATTGGTTGCTGGGCGTACGTAGGGCGTGGCTTGATAATTTCTTATTGATTTCTAGTTCTTATTGATATCTGGCTGTTATTGTTATTATTATTATTCTATCGATCGGTGTGAATGGTCGGTTTTGGAGGTTAGGAATGCTTTCGTAATTGTTGGTCATAATATTCATGTTAATAATAATGATGATGAGGATGATGATAATAATTTTAATAATAATAATAATTTGCTGTAAAATTAGTAGATCATAATGAATTGTGAATATAAAATTAGTATCATAATGATGATGATAATAATAATAATAATAATAATTTGCTGTAAAATTAGTAGATCATAATGAATTGTGAATATAAAATTAGTATCATAATGATAATAATAATAATAATAATAATAATAATTTAATGTAAAATTAGTATATGATAATGATTTGAGAGATATTATTGATTGTGTGAATTGTTTCTTTTTAGGCTGCCATTAGGAAAGAACTAAACGAGTTCAAGAGCTTGGAGATGGAGGTACACGAACTGAGTAAACAATACACCAGGTTGAACCTCATTGTTCTCATGATGATGATGATGATGATGATGATGATGATGATGATGAGATGATGATGATGATGATATGATGATGATGATGATGATGATGATGATGATGATGATGATGATGATGATGATGATAATGGTGGTGGTGGTGGTGGTGGTGATGATGATGATGATGATGATGGTGATGATGGTGATGATGATGATGATCTTGATGATGATGTTGTTTTTATTGTTGATAATGATGGTGATGATGATGTTGTTGATGTTATTTTCTACATATTCTAGTAACAAGGATGTATATATCTGTAGTAACAAGAGTTTCGTTAACTAATTAGACAATTAATATTGATGACAATAGTATAAAATAATAATAATAATAATAATAATTCATAACTAGAATTTTTTTTCAGATTCCATCAACCTTGATCCAATCTGATGAAGATGTCAATGATGATTATTGTTATTATTATTATCAATATTATTATTACCATTATTATTATTATTATTACTACGATAGTGGTGATGATGATGATAATAGTGACGACCAGTTTTGCATCAATGTAAAGTTCTTTGCGTCCGAAACTGCAGCTATTTCAGTTTTCTGCGTTTTCGATTTTCCTAAGGCCTCAGTTCGAGATTCGAGACTGCGAGACCTTCGTTGATTGAATGAAACAATTGATTGACTGATTGATTGATTGTAATTTTTGAATGTTTGAGAGGCTCGATGAAGCTCGTTTTGTCGCTCGTCATTTCAATCGTCAAGAGGTCTTCGTCATGCGACCAACCTCCCCCTCCATCAACGTCGATTAACGGCTGGAAAAGAAGTGCCAACCAACATTCTCAACTCCTCATGACGTCTCGACCTGTACCTGGAAGTTTTCAAAGCAGAAAATTGGTTTTTCCAATTTTTTTTGTCGCCATGAATTATTGTTATTTATTGATTTTAAAAATACTTTTAATCGAGCCTTTCGTGTGATTTCATTTGTTTATTTCTTCTTTCCTTCCTTCCTTCCTTCCTCAACCTGTCACTCTCTCTTTTCTTTATCTTTCGTTCGTTCATTCGTCAGATTCATCTTGACGTGTGTTCTCCGTTTGGTTTATTGAGCGGTGTGGAGGCAAGATGAAGAAGATGACGATGATGATGATGATGATGATGATGACGACTACGACGATGATGATGATGGAACTGATCTACAATTCTGTGAATTCCTCCTTTTTCTTCGTCTGACTTATAAATTTCGATTTTATTGAATTTTTTGTAACAAACAATTTGTAAGAAAAAAGTGAAATAAATAAATAAATAAATTGTCCGCGTGTGAACTTTGTGTGTGTGTTTGCATGATCGCGCGCGCCATTTTGTACGCTATTTAGATGATGATGATGATAATGGTAATGGTTGCGAAGATAGCTTTTATGGGTAGATCCCTGGACTATATTTTACATAATTATATGTCTATATTTTTTTATTACTATTACTACATATTATCGTCATCAGCTTTTCATATGATTTTGCTTATTCGCCACAATCATCATCATAATCATCCTCATAATCGTCATCATCATCATCATCACCTTAGAAGAGGAGAGAAGTTGATTCCACAGGAGTGCAACTCCACCTGTAGTTTACCTTAAGGCAGGTAATCAATGATGGTTCTGCCTTCTCTTTCCATGTTTTCGTCAAAAATTATTCTAAGCCTCTCGAGGTGATGAAATCTCATGCATATTCAAAGGCTGCCAGGACTGGTTCTTAATGGCTTCCAGTGTAAATCGATTTGCTAAAAATAGTTTCTGGGGGTTTTTTTTTGTCCTCTATAAATAGCTATATATATCTTTTTTTCTCTCTACTTTCAACTTTCTTTCCTGGGAATGTTTCTGCAGTGCTTCTGTGTTTCAGTTTTATTTTCAAAAATCTTTTATTTTAGTTTTTTGTTATTTTTATTTTTATTTTTTGTTTTGTTTTATAAGACTGTGCTACGCTTATTTGCTTTAACGAGTTCGTCCCACGGTTCGGCGGAGGAGAGGGAGTGATGCGTGCCTAGTGGTTATTGCACCAAGTGACCTACGAGATCGATCTGCCAGCAAAGAAGAAGCGAACAACATGGAAAGCTTTTCATCTTTCGTCGTCTATTCCATCCAACCATCCATCCATCCAACCATCCATCCATCCACCAACCATCCATCCACCAACCATCCATCCATCCAACCATCCATCCACCAACCATCCATCCATCCATCCATCCACCATCCATCCATCCATCCATCCATCCATCCATCCAACCATCCATCCAACCATCCATCCAACCATCCATCCAACCAACCATCCATCCATCCATCCATCCATCCATCCATCCAACCAACCATCCATCCATCCATCCATCCACAGGCTCAGAGTCACAATAATAACAACAAAAACAATTTCCTCACCGTCTATCGATTTCTCCTCTTTTTAATTTTCAATTCCAAGCATTGTAACCTGATCCGAGAACGTGGCCATAGTGTCTGTGATTGTCTTTGGTGGCCATGAATGTTTTTCGTGCATGAAAAGTAGAGTTGCGTAGAGACGTGTGTATCAGGTAATCATTAAATGCCTTAACGTTTCTTAACTCTTTATTTTTGTCGTCTGAAAAGCCACTTCGAACCCCGCTTCTTCGGATTGGTCGGCCCTGTTTCGCTGATTCGAAATGAAATTTTAAAAGTTAACCGCTATAGAGTATTTTTTGTCTTTAATTTAATTTTTTTTTTTTCATGCAAGCCGGATTCACGTTTTTACGTAACGTGTAATTAATCAGAATCTTTATTTTAACTTATTAAATAAATGCATGTGAAGTTTTTAAGAGCGTGTGATTTCTCTCAGCCCGATTCATAATAACTTAGAGGCCATAGAGTAGAGGTAGCTCGCAAGATGGGTCTGCTATAGCTCAGCTACTCGATGAGTTTCCTATATCGTGTCAATCTTGTGCTCCACAACAGTAGTTTGTGATGCTTGGGTTTTATACTTCGTGTTGAGCTTAGGCGTCTGCTAAATTGCTAAAGATGCTTTAACATCTAATATCTTGACCTCCCGGAAATTTCTTCGTGGGAGCTTTTATTCCATTACTTTCAATATTTGGATCCATTTTCCCCGTGACCTTGTAGACTTCGATGGGCTGATTGCTTCTCCATCATATCCTTAAATTCTCAAAAATGATAGATTGCCATCGATTTTGATATGACCAAGTTTTATCAAGTGGTGGTGTTATTTTCATAGCAACTTTTATGTAAAATAATATTCTCGTTAAACTGCAAGCAGATATTTGCAAAGTGCGTAAATACATTTTGTGAGCACGTGAGACAATAAAGTGGAAATATGCTCACTAATTTGATCCATGTTGGACTAGCGAAATATTTATTTAGACAATAGGATTATTATTTCTACAAATCTAAGTATAAAGTCGTAAAAACTGGGGCAAATAACTCCCGCATGGAATTGATGATGACATTACGAATTTATTCCTTTGTTGGGGATTTTTCTGGGAAACGCCAGCATCTCGGGTTCGGAATTTATCATAAAACCGAGTGTTTTGAGATGATGTCTAAAACATATGCGTGCCTTTTGCTCTCCTCTCAAATGATCAATAGATGCAACAGAGAAGCACGTGCAACAACGATTATTCAGACATTCTTTCTCAGACCTTCACCTCTTAGAATCGGCAGAGCAGAAAGTATTCCAACTTTAGAAGTTTTGATGGTCTTCAAATATCTTAGCCATTCGTGGTTTAGCCATTTATTAACCAGTGGTTAGTAAAATTTAAACTGTCAACGCAGCTAGATGAAATTCCATTTTTTATGAATTACCAACAACTTTAAATTGCTATTTACAAGTCTGCTAGGTAATGTTATAACATTTTATAAAAACTGCTTGATAATAAAACATTTTGTAAACATTAATTTACGTTACATTTTTATTAATTAACAGCTTGTTTTCAACACTTTCTAAATTTAGTTTCGCCTACATCAAATGTTAACTTCGACGTAATTTGTTAATATCGTAAACATGTCTTCGTTTTCGGAACAGAACTTGGTCGAAAAGTTGGACGAATTAAACAGCTCTCAGCAGAGCATACAAACCCTATCACTATGGTTAATTCATTACAGGAGGCATTCTAAACAAATTGTCGACGTTTGGATGCGAGAATTAAAAAAGGCTAAGGGAAGCAAGAAGTTGACTTTTGTTTATCTTGCAAATGACATCATTCAAAATAGTAAAAACAAAGGTCCGGAATACTCTCGCGATTACAGAACCGTTCTACCTGACGCATTCAGAGATGCATTCAGAAGCTTGGACAAAAAAGCCAAAGGCTCACTGGAGAGAGTGCTGGATATCTGGCTGGACAGAAAAATTTATGATGTTGATTTTGTGACATTAATAAGAAAACACATGTCAGGGGATGACCCTTTGCCAGTTGAGCCACAAGTGAAACCACAAGATACCAAAAAAACACCAGAATCTCAGCCAGCAAAGCAGATTTCACCCGATGAAGCGAAAAAAGGCGAACCCCCAAAGAAGAAAAAAAAGGTTGAGTTGTCACTTAGAGAAGAAATCGAACTGGAGATGCAGGACGGGCCAGGCGACCCGCCGACGGCAGAAGAGCTCATCAAAGTCTTGTCAGACTTGGAAAATTCTGCTTCTAGCGATGCTGCAGTCAGGGAGAGAATAGCAGCCCTTCCCCCGGAAGTGTCCGACGTGTCCCTACTCGAGAAGCTGTCGGACACTGCCGAGGCAGACGCCCTCATGAAAACCGTAGACGACGCTTGCACTCTGCTGACAGACTACAATACCAGGCTTGCCGAAGAGCTCACCGAAAGAAAACGAGTCGCAAAAATGCTCCACAACTACATCGTCTACCAAAAGGAGGCGCTCAACGACTCGGAACAGAAACTGGCAGAATACAAAAAGCGTCTGGAGAAGGTGGATTCCATGCACAAGGAACTCGAGTCCCACGTTCAGAGTCTGCCAAACTTCACCCTCCTTCCTTCCATCACGGGGGGACTGGCACCGTTGCCGTCGGCCGGAGATCTGTTCAGCTCCGACAAAGTGTGATTCCGAGAGCGACTTTAGTTAAGAATATTGACCGTGACTTGCAACAAACGTTGTTCTTCATTTTGATTGTTTTTAACTTTTTAAAGAATGGATGCGTTTAGGATGTAATTGTTTATTCGAAGATTTTTAATAGCGTTATTGTTTCGTTGATGGCACTTTGTTTCTTCAAGCATTCTGTACTTTTCCCAAGACTGCAATGGCTTCTATTTCCACCTTGGCACCCTGAAACGTACATTAAGAACATGTGAATGAGTACCGATAAAAACTTGAATTCGATGCAGTACGAATACGTTTACAGAATCTTAATATAGAATGAGTCTTTGCTAGACTTTTCAATATTTTAGCTTGGATAACTTAATCAAATTGTGAAAAGAAATGTAGACTTCTAAAATCTCAGAAACAGACCTTAGGCAAGTCCTTCACTGCAAAAGTCGATCTGGCTGGAGGGTTTGCAGGAAAATCTGGATTGCAGAATGTTTATGTTATCTGAAATCTCTGTTTTAAAATAGAAACACTTACACTTCTGGTAGATGTCGTTGACCAATCCAAAATCATTGATGTCTGATAGGAGGATTGTAGTCTTGACAACTGAAATAATTGCATAAAAATAAAGAAATTTTAGAATAGTTTTATATCTTCATGCTAAATATGCGTTTATAAGCTGAGCTATGTTTTTCTAAAACTGAAAAGAAATGAACAAATGTGGAAAAGGGGTTTAGCTCTAATTGATACCATTTTCATAGCCAACTCCTGCAGCTTTAAGAACAGCTCCCATGTTTTTGAGCACCTTAACCAAATTAAAAATTAACGATTAATTAAAATAAGCTGTACACGAATGGCTACTGGTGTTAAACCTGCTCCGTTTCCTTTTCTATTCCACCCGGAACCATGTTGCGGGTGAGAGGGTCCAATCCGATTTGACCTGACAGGAACACATGTTGGTCGACGACTATGGCCTGGCTGGAAAAGTTATTTTTCCGAGTTTATGTTTTTTACGATAAATAAACTTACTGTCGCTACAACAACAATGATTAGCTTCATTCAATAAATCGCTTAACAAACCTGTACGGTCCCACAGCTGGAGGAGCTTCTACGGTTTGAATTATCTTCTTTAGAATGTTTTTGGCCATTTTGCAAATAGCGTTGGTAGCGACACAGACTAAAATCTGACTACGATATATGAGCGAAGTTATTTTTATAATGTGCCCTTTGAACTGAAACCTTTCACCTAAACTTTGGCTGGAGATTTTAAGTGCCAATTAATTTGGTTAATTGTGTAAAGTGCATATCCCCCACCGCTTATTTTTATTACTACTTAGAATAACGTACGACCTCTCATTAACGTTTTGTTCGAACAGCATCACTGTATCACCTTTTAGCAGCCTTCGACATTTTTAGAAGATTGCTTATAATTCGATAGTTTCATAAAATATTGTTACAACATAACACATCGGATCCAAATTATTGCAACTCCTCCAAAATTCTAGCTTTTTATTCTAATTAAGATCGCCAGTATTGAAATGCTGATTACCCCAATGTGTACCGCTTGGGACTTCAAGTCTATGAAAAGCAAATCTGAAATTCTAGTTAACAAATTTACGTATTTGAGCAGACTACTTCCTAATGGCCATTGGGGCATTAAAATAATTAAACCCATTGAGTATTCCCTTAGTAACCCTTAGTATTCTCAGTAGAAACAACAAAAAGCTCCGTTTATTAACAAACTTCTGCGTTCTAAATACTTGATTTATTTCACCACTATGTATCTTTCTGGCATGTTGTAACGTTCTGAAAGACAGATAAAAAGATTTTATTTACACAATTTAATAAGACCAATGATTACTAGTACTGAAACCATCCATAGCTAAATAACAAAATAACCATAACAAAATCGAATGAAATATTACCAGCTTTAATATTTAAGGTAATACAACATTTGCAAAAAAAAAAACATATCTAAATCCAAGCATAAATCTCAGAATCCAGGCATAAATCTACATAAATCTGTAAACCTTTCAGATGCTTCTTGATGGCATTCTGATGGTCTCCTTGGACACTCAAAACATCGTCCGACTTGCTGACGCTGACACTGCAAGACAATTCCTTCTTGAGTTCTGCAGCCAGCCGGTCTATGTTGAGCTCGAAGAACTTCAAATTTTTCACGGATGTCACCTGAATTCGAACGACCGAGAAGTTAGAAGAAGAAGGAAAACGTAATGCAGTTCCAACAAGAAAATCAGATTGCCTGCACACCATCTTGTTGGAGGCCTTCAGCTTCTTGTCGATTTCGATCATTTTTGGTTTTCCGTTGCGAACTTCCGACTGCCCTTGAGAGACGAATTCGTATCCGACCGTCATCTTGCTCAGAACTCTGTCCGTGACGTCCTTGATGTGCAGTTCGTCGACATTTTCACTTCGCCCGAGAACGACGGAACCCAAAAAGGGATCCATGGTGATCTTTCTGAGAAAAGTGATCAATTATATGTAACAATCTCAGATGTAGTTCATTCTCATAATATCTGTGATAATAAAAACCAACAATAGTCTATAATATTCAATTATAAGTAAAATCAAAAGTATAATTTCATTCTCATGATATCTGTAATAATGCTAAATATTTAGAATACAAATTTAGTATAACTAGTTTAAGTATAAGTGCAATTAATTAAGTCACATGTGATTGCAATGAAAATGAAGTAATAATGAGAATTTACTCACTCCCTGTTCTGAAGATTATTTTCTCTTGCATAATTTATGATGGCCTGGTTGACTTCGGATTTCGTGAACGGTTTTCTCTTGTCGCATCTTGTCAACAAGAAACGAGAAAGCGTGAAATTATTTCCGGAAAAAATTAACGAAATCGAAGCTCAAATCGGGATCATTTCTTTGGAATTAACTTGAAATTTGATTTGTCTAAACAGCTGGTAATAATAATCACAAGCGTTAACTAATTAACAAATAATCTGCATAAGGAAAAAACAACAAATGACAATCACTTTAAAAGTTGCAGAACTTGGCTGGTGGCTGAATAAATTATGTTAATCTCAGGAGGCGTGAAAGTCACGTTGGTCGACGTGTCGTCTGTTGTTCCGGCCACTCTTCTCTTCTTTGACAAGAAGTCTGGAATTCTGAAGTGAGTGATTCTGAAAGAAAAATTGACATTTATAATCATGTTAGATTTCATAATAACTATTGTTATCCAAAGTTATCTAACATAAAGCAATTCTAAGAATAGCCAGTAGACAAGTTTTAAAATGTTATGCAAAAGAGTTGACAAAATGGGCAATTGATAAAAAGTTAGCAAAATTAACTAAAATAACGTATTTGATATTAAAAAAAAAATAATTTCATCGAATCACAAACTTCTCGTGAGTCAAATCAATGGATGTTATGCAAGTTCTCTGCGAGTCGTCGGCAAATTTGATGACCTTATCTTCCTGCATGACCTTCAGAAAGTTCGTGACCTTCTTGAAATTCGACTTTTTCACATCGAGACGCCTCGTCTCTGGACTGAAATAGGAAAACAAACAGATAAAACAAAACATATTCGTCAAAGCTGCACAAAATTAAGAGAAATTAATTTTAAAATTACATTCGAAATTATTGCAAAAAATAATTTGTCCAAAACTAGACACTTAACAGTCAGACATTATTATTAAATATTTATAATAATTAATTAATAACTAGCTTATTAATACATTTAAATTACTGAAAACTAAGAATAAACGTCCAACCAACCAATAGGCAATCATGTAATTCTTGTAGAATTCGCTCGTCATGATAGGCAGCTCGAGATGTTTGCCATCCCTCTTCAGAGCACAAAGGAAACACTGGAGCATGAGTTCATCCATTGCTGTCAAGGTATAAAAGTGGATAACATCAGGGTGATCACGACCATTCGCCAGTAAACTTCTAACATCCCTTTACTAATATTATCTTTAATTTACTTAATATTATCATATTATACAAAATTAATATTATCATATTATACAAATTTAATATTATAATATTATACAAGTTTAATATTATCATATCATACAAGTGAATAAGTAATTATAATTTAGCACATGTTTCATGCAAACCATACTTATATAATCCATATTAATGCACTGAAATACATCTTCCACTCGTTCACCTTCTCGATCAACGACTCCTCCATCTCCTGTTGATTCCTCGGTGCATTCCTCTTCATCACGTCGACTCATTTCCGGTTCCAACACTCCATCCTTGCCACCGGCATCATCATCATCATCATTATCATGAACCCTGCCATCTTCAAGCCCTATTTCACCATCTTGACCTTTGACATCACCACCATCAGCATCCTCCTCCTCCACATCTTCCTCATTGTCGTCTTCCTGGTGGGGACTTGGAATGATGGGCAGTTCGGTTTTTGGACCCAAAGCCCTGCATGGAAAAAAATCTTTCTCAAACGAATGGTTGATTATAGATTAACGATTACAAATTCAGGTGATGCTGATGATTATTATTAACATTATTACTATTATTATTATTATTATCATTATTATTATTATTATTACTATCATCATCCTAATGAGTACTACCTTATAAGGATTTAGTATTTATTTATTTATTGGGAATATGCAACAAACCAGAGATAATCCATGTACGTGTGGTTGATGATGACCGCCTTTCCCGAAGCCTCGACCTGAGACTTGAGGCTTTCGCTGGTCACTTCCGTCCTGCCGACTGCAACAGCAGCTCTGAAAAATTATACGATTCGTTGGAGACAAAAATAATAATGATGATGATGATGATGATAATGACCATAATAATAACTGATTAATAAATTTACTTATTAACTAATAGCTGTAATGATAGTAATTATTTTGTGCGACCGTACAAAAAATAAAGCCTTAACGTAACGATAACTGTCTGCAATTACAATGCAAAAACATTCGAGAGACGTTCAATAAGCAATTCCAGATTAAAAACCTACAAATTCCCACTTATCCTCACTGCGCAAGTCTGACCGACATCAAATTGCATCATACTCCCCAGGGACCTATTGACCCCCGGTGACATGAGGTCAGCTCCATTCATGAGCCTCTTATAAACGTACGAGTTTGTCTCCATGGATACCACTAGAGTCGGGCACTTCCACAAAGCGTAGACTTGTTAAAGTAAAATTAAATAATATATTAAATGTTTTAATATTGAATATATTCAATATTTTAATGCCATAACAATTTTTGTAATTAACATTGGAAAATAAATTATGTCTTGAATGTTCTTATTATCTTTTACCCAAAAATTTATTATCAACTTGACATTACATAATACTATTTAAAAAAGTTAATTAGTAACACATAAGGTTTGCATATATATATATAATACAAACCTGTGGGAAAGAAACCATCCTCCACTGTAAAAAACATGGGCACTTCACCCTCACTGCTTTTTGTGGAATACACATTTGCCACTGCCCCTGAGTGGGTTCTAATTTTTATGAGAAACACGTCATCTTTTACCGTTACCAAACTGCCAATTTCATCTGGAGTTAGGCCTTTAAAAGTCTGTGATAATTTATCTAACAGACTTCTCCTGTAATGACATATTTTGAATAGCATCACAAATCAAATTTACTGATACTAATAACAAGCCTCCCATGATGACAAGAATTGTAACAAATATTTTCACATACTTGTCAGATTTTTTCAGTGAGGTTTTAGTTTTTACGACAAACTCTTTCCGAAACATGGCAAAAAGTCAGGCTGGATATAAATGTTTTTGAATGAGATTCACTAAGAGTGGATTAGATTAAGTGACAAATTTTATATATGCAAAATAAATTAACATGATTACTAAAAAATGTTGTTTAAATATGTTAAAAATAAAAAATTGTTTATTGATTTACCAGAACATGCTTAAAATCTATAATTACCGAGTGGTCAAAAATATTCATTTTGCTTTAAAATAATGCATAATATACAGTGTGTTTTAACATTCTAAAACATAATTAGATTTAAATAAAATCAATCTGGCCGAATGTGTTTGCAGACATCTAGTTGAGATGTTGAATATTATTTAGCCATATGAAAAATAATTAAGCCGTTAGTTTGAATAAACGCTAAATGTACTAGCTGTTTCCAAGACACTTAATGTTTGATTAACTTTGTTGTAGACCATCTTTGTTGGCGATAATTTGGAATTTTTCATCAAAAAAATCGCTCTGCAAGATGTCGAAAAAGCTGGTTAGGTTTATTTAATAATATATAGTAAGGTTACAATTTCTGATATTTACTGTTTCGTTAATTTCCGGTTAAAGAAGACAATTATATTTATGTCTATTGAATGTGTTGAAGTTAGATAAAATGAGTTTTATTTAAATGTACAGCAGGATGTTGATGTACATGTTACGCACGAAGACCAAGTAAAGATCAATTCTTTTGCTAAGAACAATGCTTTCTTGCAAGATTTGAAAGAGGAAGTTGAATTGAAAAAAGTATGTTTATTTGCTTAAATGAATGTTATGTGCTGGTCATTTTATGCTACAAATGTTGTTTTTATTTTATGAAGAAAACTTTGCAAAACCTAGAAGATGCAGAAGCAGATGCCATGATGCTCGATGAGACCGACAAGATACCGTAGGTGATTCGGAGTAACTATCATTCATTTTGGGTAATTGCTGTATTGGCTATTGTTTCAGGTACCAAACTGGAGAGGTATTCATTCATCTTCAGGTCTCAGATGCCATTGCTAAACTTGATGAAGATAAAAAAGAATTGCTCAAGGAGATAGCAGATTTAGAGTCTCAAATGGACAAATATAAAAACATTTTGGCTGATTTGAAGGTTCAGCTTTATGCCAAATTTGGAAACAACATCAACTTAGAAGCTGGAGATGAATAATTATGACAATTATTTCAATATGAATGTTCTGTTCTAATGTCTGAATAATTTGGCTTTGACTCGTGTGCAAAGTGTTTTTTGGGCTTTTTTAGGAAATAAAAATGTTTCCAATATAAGATGCATTTGTGAATTCTGAGTCTGGTAAATGTCAGATGATTTGTTGCCATTACGAGTCTTCAGTAGGTGGCTGCTACAACCGGATTCAACAAGATAATACTAAATATGGTTTTTTTGTTAAATGAAGTGTGCAGGGTTTGAACGTCAAAGCATCTTCAGAAGTTATTTCGAAAGGTGGCGCTAGTAAATTGTCGATATTTTACTACTGAACAATAATTGTGAAGAAATATTAAACTGTTTTGTTAAATTAAATAAAATAACTTAATGATTAATAAAAAACTTAATAAAAGTAGATTATAGCCATTTTTAGTTGTTTCGAAAGCTAACGACTTTTTTGTTTATCTTTTCGTTGTGAGGTCGGTGTTTTTGCTTAAACTTGTCGTTGTTCCTAATCATTTTATTAACTCAACTTTCAGTCTTGTTTTATTGTTTTACTCGCTTGAAAGCGGTCGTCCCATGTAGCGTAGTGTGGCTGTAACGTCAGTTTCGAACTGTTATTACTGCTAACTGCATTAAAACGATTTGTTTGATGGATATTTACCATTCCCCAGAAATACATTGATGCATTTCTTGACTTCCTGAACAAGAATCACCGATTCAAATGACGCATTGTTGTGTCGAATGCGGTAGAGTTTTTTCCAGGCCTTGTTTGTTGAAGATGCACTTGAAAGTTCACAATGGCACGAAGCCGTTTAAGTGCGAGGAATGTGGAAAGGAATTCACCCATCCCGGATCGCTGAGAACGCACATGATCACTCATGTCGGCAATCCGTCACTTAAGTGCGAGGTTTGTGGAAGGCAGTGCGTGAGAGTTTCTCATCTGGAGAATCACATGAGAGTCCACACAGGAGAACGTCCGTTCACTTGCAACAACTGCAATAAATCGTTTTCTTTGCTCAGCAGCTTGAAAACTCACATGACTTTGCACACGGGAACGAAGCTGCTTTCTTGTTCCGTCTGTCACAAGCAATACAACAGGCCCAGCAACCTGGAGACGCACATGAGGACTCACTCCGGAGCGAAACCGTTCGTCTGCATGGAGTGTGGAAAACGATTTCCTTATTTTGGCAGTCTCCGAGTGCACATGGAAAAGCACGTGTACAGATTTGCCTGATCCGTTTTAAACTGTGATAAATTCATATAGTTAAGCATGTCAGTTAAGGGCAGAATTAGGATAGAATTGTGATATAAATTGTTTTATGCCGGATGTAAGGATTTAGTCGACTGCTCCAAAATTTGAATGCAATTATGGAAAAGATTAATTTGCTTTATTTATTGACTGTGCTGCTTGACATTTGCTCTCTGGCAATTTCTCAACTGACTGATTGTCAAATCTGTTAATATGTACATATTGTTTTCTAGAAAACAGGCATTGTTAATCAAAAATTAAAATTGTTGATAGGTTTATCATAATATTGTTGCTGCTAATCACAGTTAATTTGCAAAAATGTAACCTTTGTCTAGAGCTGGAGTCAACTTTTGACTACATGAAGTTTTCTTTAATAGTGCAAAAATTGGGTGATGGATACATGAGTATTTGTATGTTAATTTATTTGTGATAGGCACCCTTCTCTTGGATGTGTCTCTTGGGATTGGTGCAAAAGGCGAAAGCAGGGATGCAAGAGTCTAAAAAAAAACGTTTTCTTGAACAATGTCAAGAGCCAGGATTTTAAATTAATGGGGTGAAGATGGCCTAATCGAGTAATTATATACGTCTTTCGTCGAATTGAGCGGAATTTAGATGGTCATCATACTTACTAAAAGAAACAATTTCTGGTTTCCTTAATTATTAGAATTCACTACAAATGTTAAATTGTGGATCGACGCAACACCGATAAATTTGCTTTCAAACATTTAACTGGAATGCTACTAAATTAAATTGTTAATATACTTTATCTGGTGGAATTAAATTTTTTAAAACAGCTTAACATAAATATTAAACGCATGCAATTTCATGAAATAATACTCGGACTGAAGGTCATTTTTAAAACGTAAATAAACAAATCGAGATGTCATCGGCTGGAAGGATTATATCTGCCACTGTACGTTCTGTCAAAGGACCAATTAGCCCCGCTGGTAGATCCGTTATAACGCTGGTATTATTAACTTTTTAGCTGTTTTACTTGTTGAAGATATTCTTGCTTAGTTCGTTGGTTAGATTGCTTTGTTTTTTTTCCTCCGCAGACAGAAAATGCCGTAAAAAGACTGAAGGAAATCATGAAAGACGAGCCAGGAATGGTAGTATGTCAAATGTTTCTAATTATAAAGTAGCCGTGAAATTTATCTCGAGACAAAGTTGGAATGTTTTTGGTAGTTTTAATTTATACTAGAGGAAAAACATTCGCTCAAAATTGCAAAGTTATGATCAGGCATTTTTGTTTGTAAAATTTAAAATTATTAATTATATAGTCTTCCCTATTCCTATTGGCGTTTATCAGTCATAATAATATTTGGCATTTAAAATTTTGTAGACCGGCTTACGATTAGCTACCAGAACCAGAGGCTGCAACGGTCAGTCGTATGTGCTTTCGTATGTCAACAAACAAGAAAAAACAGACGAAGTCGTCACCCAGAATGGTCTGTCTTCACATCACAAATTGTTTTAAAGTGTTTCATCACTGAAAGCTTTTAAAATTCAATCGAAATTACAATCAATCATATCTCATCATTTACTTTTTAAAATGTAAATCCAACAAAATTCTGATTCCAATGCAGGACTCAACATTTACATCGACCACAAGGCCCTGATGCACGTCATCGGAACAGAAATGGATTACGTCGAGAACAAGATCAGTAGCGGATTCGTCTTCAACAACCCGAACATCAAGGGAACGTGCGGTTGCGGGGAGAGTTTTAGCGTCTGAATCGGCCTTTCGCTCCGCTCGTTGTTTGCATCGATGCGATCGCCCCACTATCCGATGGATGCGCTTTCGTCTTGTCGTAGCCCTTTAAAGCGTATCTTGACGTCTATTGTCTGACTTTATTTTATTTTAAAATTTATTTCGAGCCTTTTCGGCATCGTTCGAGCGTACGTCGAACGTGTAATCTTTGAGTTGAGATCTTTTGCTATTTTATTTTTTTTTTTGTGTCGTACTTACAGACATGCATCCCGCACATAATCAACATTAATTCCCTACTAGATGGCCAGCCTGGTTTATGTGAAGATTGCAAGAAACAGCATCGACATTTTAAGACGAGTTAAGAGACGAAAAGTTATTACGTCACCGAACATGAACTCCGTCTTATTTAAATGTTTTGTTAATTTTTGGGTCGTAAGCAAGTCGACCGAGAAACCCAATGCACTCTGCTCTTAACCACCAAGTGGCAAACGTTCACCATTCAAAAGTAAATCAATGTAACGATCTGTTTTCTTGGCTGAATTTGCACAATAGAATCAAAACTTTGGTTTAATGACGTCAGTGGAGTGCGTCAGTGAATTGCTCTTTTCCATTGGAATGGTGGAATAAAAGCAATTGAGTTTTATTAGTTAACGAATAGTTAACTCATTCAGCATGGCAGTTATTTTAGGAGGTTGTTTTGCTGTAAATCTAGTAAGGATTTGCTGTTTTCTTTTATGAGTTTATAAAACCGCCTTTGTGAGGGGATTATTGATCTTGGTTTCGCTGAAATTACGTCAAATAATTGGGCATAAATGCAATTTCGTTGTAATTAATCGAAAGTAACTTAAATACATTAATATATTTAAATGGGTGCAAAAATACTATGGTCTAATTAAGACGATTACATTTTGTGTTTTTGGACACATTGTCGACACAATGTCAGCTGGGAGGAGCTTCAACACATTTTAAAAACTAATAAAATACAATGTTAAAGCGTTGCTTAACTAACACTTAATTAACTAAACAGACATCGCTACTCAAATTAAAGATTACAAACGAAACAGTAATCCAGGTGCGATCCATTCCAAAAAGTCAAAAAGGCCTTTCCATTTCAAAAAACTGCTGTTGTCTCGTCATTAATCACAGCCACCACATACATTCATGCAGTGGATTCATTTTTTTTTTTTAAATTCAGTTACCGAGAAATTACTAAGTCAATGTCGTCATTGTGACTGCTTTTCGAAGTGGTAAAATCGACTGGTTTGTTGTGACGTAGGTGGTAGGCAGAGCGGGCTTGCGAGCAGCAGGTGTTTGCAGCTTGCTTGTCGTGCGCCGTCAGATAGAGAAATTCTGTCACATTACGTGTAAATAAGTCTCCTAAGCTTGCATCTCGGGCGAGTTTGTGTGGAGTTTGGTTATTGCGGTTATTATTAAAGAATAATAATAATAACTTTATGCTACTAGTAATAATAATTGGCATATTATTATAAATTAAACCGCCCTGTCATAGTCTGCTGAAAGTTTTGCTCGATTGAAAACAAGCCGGTTAAAAGAAAGGTAGTTTTTTTCTATTTAGCAAATATATTTATTTATCCAGTGATGTGATGTTCCTTTATCTTTTCCGATGAGTTGATTGCATTTTATAAGCCATTCGAAATTTCATTGGAGACAAACTGGAAGCTAGAAGCAAGAAGAAGCTGAAAACATTATTTAACGCTATCTTACTTTTGCAGATGTCGCAAGTAGCCGATGGAAAAGTGTCTAAGGATTCCAATGATCAGACCTTTGATTACATGTTCAAACTTCTAATCATTGGAAACAGCAGTGTTGGCAAGACATCCTTTCTCATTCGCTATTACGACAATTCCTTTACGTCGGCTTTTGTCAGCACCGTAGGAATCGACTTTAAAGTCAAAACAGTTTTCAGGAACGAAAAGAAAGTCAAACTCCAAATCTGGGTAAATTTTTCTGCACAATTGATTGTTAGCTTAATTTCTGCGAGGTTTTGTCTATTTTGTCTATTTTTTATCTGGTCGAGTTGGTGCTACTTAAATTGCAAATTTTGAGCTCAAGTGCTGCATACACCGGACAAGACATCCCGGCAGAGTGTCTCCTGTGAATAATTTATGACCGGTTTTCAAGAAATATTTTCATTCTCTACTCTCCTCAGTACAGTCTCCACGAATTTTACGATCGTGGCCTCGTGAGAGGTTAAAAATAGCTCTCGTTTGAGACTGCTGGCTAGATGAAGAGACCATTGAAAGATTAAAGCCGAGCCGTATTGTTCAATTTCTCTATGAAATTACACGAATTCCGTAGAAGGCAATTTCAGAGGGGCTTGTAGTTGTTTTATGTGTGTGGATCCCATTTAGAGCTGCTAGAGAAAGCGGCAGTTATGACGGATTCCTGAAATAATGGATGAGCGAGACAGCATTTGTGGACCGATTTCAAGTTAATTGTATCATGGCTAGAGAGGTCTGACATTTTCTAATCCTCTACTAGAGGTTGCAAAAATTTACCGGATGCATTGCTAAGGATAATGACAGCAATAATATAAATACCAAACAACAATAACATCACTATTACTACTAACAGTGCTCATTATTATCAACATAATTACCAATAATAAATATGATGATAGGATTAATAAAAGCAATTATTTATCAGTGACATTACGAATAACAACATTAGAATTTATTGTAATTATAATTCATAACTCAATTCCTTCATACTGAGCATAGCACATAGTTCCTCGTCCGACAAACTATTATTCAGTAAAGATTTAATGTCAACGGATACGGGCCAGAATGAAGTAAAACCTTTTCGAAGCCCAACAAAAGCTCAGTTGGCTCGAGAATTAAGCAGTCCATTTGCATGCAAAGCAAATTGAATTGCCATTTCGGTTTCCTCCCGGCTTTTAAATCTAATCTAGTCTAGTCTGTGCTTCTTCCAGAATTAACGAGACTTCCATTTTCATGAATTTATCAAGGCTTTTGAGGGTGGCCTGGTTTGGGAGGTTATTAAACTATGTAATTGTAGTTGTAATTGGCAGGCACTTAACATGCTCGGTGTGAGTACTCAAGGGATCTTTTAATGTTGTTTATGGCTCTCACCAAGATTAAAATTTCTCTCAGATGAAGATTTTATAACCCGTTATTGCTGTCATTAAGAAGATAATAAAAATAATAATGATAATAATGCTTTTAGTGACAATATTAACAATAAATAACAACAATATGAATAGGACACAGCAGGACAAGAAAGATACAGGACGATTACGACGGCATACTACAGAGGTTCAATGGGCTTCATTCTCATGTATGATGTCACAAACGAGGAATCTTTCAACGCCGTTCAGGATTGGTTTGTGTTCTTTGACTTTGAAATATATTCGTTTTAATATTTTATTTTATTTTGATTGATACATTTGTTAAAATGTTTTAATTTATTTTTGCTTTTTTATTTCTAATTTGTACTTCTAATTTATAGATTTAATTGTTTAAACTCTGCTTTAGGTTTTTATTTATTCATTAATTTATTTGTTTGTATTGATAATTTATTAATAATTAATCATTTTGATAAGCGCTTTAAATCTAGATAATAGATAAAATTAAGGGCGTGATGCATAAAAAAATTATCGGGGCGCTATTAGACGTCTGCTTGTAATCCTCGCTCCGTCTGCTTTACTTTCTAAAATTCGATTCGTTTGTTTTCATTTTAAAGCTTTTTTTTTGTGATGATATATTAATGATTAAGTAGAATTGTTATGAACGAAATATTGTGACGAGAATTGTTTACTCCACTTAAGTGGTGAGTCGATCGACGGTGTGAGATTTCAGCCCTTAGATCAATCAATTTGTGAACAGTTTGATGATTTTGCGGTAATAGAATGCTTCGGGTACTCGTTCTATTAATAATTACCACAGTCCGAACAAATTTGATGAGTCGGCGAGGTTGTTCTGAACGTGTCTCATTCCTCTCCTTTTACTCAGTTACCTTCAATTAGACTGTATTTATAATAACGCAGATGCAGGTCAGAAGTTTTAAGAAGGTTTGTGTTGGCCCACTTTGAGTGGTAGTTATCTATATTAGGATGATTAGGAAATATCTACAAAGGATGCATTGATTGCACGTATTGGTTAAGAGGATATTTACTCTTTAGATTCTAATAATTCAGTAGATAGAGCAAACACTTTGCTCCAAACCTAATTATTATGTTCGGGTCTGCGAAATTATTCAACACACTACGGCTGTCACGTGTTAATAGCTTAGCTGGATTTATAAGTAACCATAATTGACCATTCAACTAAATTAGTAATTAAGAATTAATTGTGGGCATAATGTAATTGAACTTAACCGGATTTTCTGTGAGTTTTGAGCAGTGCATTTTGTTTGGTTTGATTCTGTTAGCCAGCCACTGAGTCTGTATGTGTTGTTTCAAATGCCTGTGTTCATTTGCTTAATTAATGCATACAATTCAGTGAATTGAGAATCATCTCATGCCTTATTACGCTGCACTACTGCTCTTATTGTTGGATCTAATGATTAATTTAAAGTGATGATGATGACAGTGATAGTGATGACTTCATGGATTATGATGACAAACTAGGTGCTGGTAGGGTATTACAATTTTTATGTGATGGTACGTTAACAACAACAACATCAGCAACAATGATAAGAAAGAGATAATAGCATTAAACAGCCGTTTGTTATTGTTGTTGTTTATGTAATTTATTTCAGGCCTTCTCTTATTCACCTGAAATTACCAGATCCATATTTGTCATTAAGCAAACATCAACCTCATTTTGAAAGGTCTTATCTTTCGTACACCTACACCACCTTGATTAATCTTCCATTTGAAAGCGTTTATCTAGAGTTTTAGTCAATTCTCTCGTTATTATTATCAATTGATGCATTTTTTATAACTTTTAATTTCTTAAAAAAAAACCTGTACAAACAATGGTGGTGGTAAATATATCAAAGTTGATTGATAAAAATGCTGTGAGATAATTTTTTTTTAACTGCAACCAAGATTTTTCTGAAATTGTATTCATAGCCACGTAATTTTAGCCACTGATTGGGTTCCCTGGTCTAAGTCTGGATAACTTTTCTAAAACAATGTCACATTGTCCATCCATTCACCTGCATTCAAAAGGTTGCTGACTATCACAAACAATACAATCTGTGTTTCTATGAAACGAGACACGTGTGCTGGTGTGCATGATGATGATGATGACGACGACGACGACGACGACGACGACGACGACGATGACGATGATGATGATGATGATGTTGGTTACCGAGTAAAAAATACTCAGGTGGTGTTAAGTTCCCCTCCCCCTAACATCTGTCCTTTGCACGTGGGTTCTATAAATAGCTCCAACTCGGATGTCCCAACTTGTAAACATGGCTGTTTAGTGCATCATTATTGGAACATTGTGTTATATTATATGATTATTATTAATATTATTGTTGATATGATTATTATTATAATTGTTATTATTACTGTTATGATAGTCATTATTGTTACTGTTATGATAATTATTATTATTATTATTGTTATGATAATTATTATGGAAATCATTAAACTGATTTTTTTTCTTTTTCGCTTAGAAGTGTGCATTATAAATATATATATAAAAACAAGGTTTAATATTTATTTAGCATATAATTATTTCAGCTAAACTTAATGACAATTATAAACAATGTTTTTCTGAAAATACCTGCTCTAAAGATAGATGATACCATCACATTTGTTTGTGCTGTGTTTCAATTTCCTGCAGCAGAATTCCAGGAAATTATAAGTTTTAAATTCTGTTTTATCCTTTTTAATGTGAAATTGATTCACGTTCAGTAGCAACAATAATGCAAGAAAATAATTAAAATAATAAATAGTCAGTGTCAGATTTAATTGTCATTTTGTAATAAGTTTATTACTAGTTGTTATTTATTTATTTATTTGATTATAGTCCTTTGCATAACCGAGATGATTTGGACTATTATTATTATTACTAGTTGTAATAAATCGTTACATTTATTTGCATTAACAGGAGCACACAGATTAGAACCTACTCGTGGGACAATGCCCAGGTGGTTTTGGTGGGCAACAAGTGTGACTTGGAGGACCAGAGGGTCGTATCCACGGAGAGAGGGAGACAGTTGGCCAATCAGATGGGTCTGAGGACATTTCTTTAACATGTGCAGTTATAGTTATAAATAATAACGATAATAATAATTATGGTAATAATAATAATAATAATAATAATAACAATAATAATAAAAACAACAACAATAAAACAGACGATCATTACCATCAACGCCAATAATAATAATAATAATAATTAACCATCTCTTCTTAATCACGTCATAAACACACTTAACCAAGGTCTAGAGTTTTTCGAAACTTCTGCCAAAGAAAATCTGAGCGTCAAGGAGGTATTCGATCACCTGGTCGACATCATCTGCGAAAAGATGTCGGAGACCCTGAACGCCGACCCTTCGACCCTGGGCCCCCCTGCCCAGAACGTGCAACTGGCAGAGGTGCCCGACGAAGGAGAATCTTCCAAATGCAAGTGCTGAGCCAGCCGGATGCATTGATGCATTCTCTGCATCTGTTCGATGCATTAATTCCTTCAATACGGTTAAGTTCCGAGGTGGTCATAAGTTAAAAGACGTTTGTTTTGCGGAGATGGGCCGCTTGTGTTTGTCTGTGTCAGTTTTTTTTGTGTCATGTTTCTGTTGACACCTGGAGTGTTTCCAGCATCGCTGCCAATTTCGTCAGGTCCTCTTACCACGATTAAGTTATTAAATGCACTCTCAAGCTACCATTATTCACGTTGGAGTTAGTATCGTATTATTGTTGCTGTTATTATCATTATTGTTGTTGATGTTGTTGTGGTTGTTGTGGTTGAAATATGCGGATTCATTTGAGACGTTATTATTATTATTATTATATTATTATTATTATTATTATTTATTATTATTATTATTATTATTATTATTATTATTATTATTATTATTATTATTATTATTATTATTATTATTATTATTATTATTATTATTATTATTATTTATTATTATTATTATTATTATATTATTATTATTATTTATTATTATTATTATTATCATTATCATCATCATCATCATCATCATTATTATTATTATCTGAATAGATTAATCGTCTTATCTTATGCGTCTCTCGATGTCAAAGCCTGTTGCATGTCAACTGCTGACGCGGTTTTATTCGCCGTTGCAATTGTTAGACGACCGATTGCCACCCTCAACGTGGAGAAGGGCTTTTATCAGAAAGTTTAAAAACGGGTAGATGCTGTGGAGGATTGGTTATTTTAAATTGATCGTTATTGCTGTTGCTGTTGCTGCTGTTGCTGTTGTTGTTGCTGTTGCTGTTGTTGCTGTTGTGGTAGGATGCGACAGCCCTTTATCACAATAACAATTATTCATGTCCTCGGTTATCGCTGTTCTGAACTACACTTGAATATATCAAGCTGTAAGCTGTAAATAAATCACAATGCTGATGACGATGATGATGATGATGATGATGATGATGATGATGATGATGATGATGCTACCATCTTTTACGCTACTACATCTTGCGGCGATGTTGTTGTTGTTGTTTCAGTGACGTGGAATTTGTAAAGCAAAAAAGCTTTATTGTTTAAAATTAAGTTTATTATTTTCCTGGACGTCTTCATGCATTGAGCGCACGTCTAGATGAAGTTGACTGAAATGTAGTCAAATCGATTTTTTTATTTCTAAGCTGAATTCAACTTAATTTACTCGAAAGTCAAATAGTGTCCGGAGAAATAGTTCGAGTTTTTTCAATATTTAGTGCAACGATTCATTCTTGTTCTGCAAGCTTTCTGGGAATTTAGAATGTTTATGGTGCTATCCTAATCTTAACGGAATCTTGTCGATCTCTTCTGAAGCAGACGATTTTCAAACGCCGTCTTGATTCGATTTATTATTAAATTAGTCTCTTTAAGAAAAAAGATATATAAATTATCCGTGAATTGCTACGGCATTCATTACATCGCTTACTTTGTCGTTTTACTGTAAATCGGTTTTAATCGTTCATCATTTTTTAATCATTATTTCGATTGTCGTCTGTCTGTGGAGTGAGAAAATCTTTTGAAATCAATTTTGTGATCAATTTCTTCTGCTTTTAGCTTTTTAAAGATCGATTCAGCCGTTTGTGTCGTTTCTTTGAGTTAACCATTAAAAAAAAATGATTTTCAAGCCGTCGGAATTGCGCCATTGTCCACGTGCAAGAATGTGATTTTGCTCAAACTTATTATCCAAGGTTTAAATTCTATTTCTATTTGAAAATGCTGTCTAATTATAAAGGAAATATTGTTTTTTTCCTATTTGATTTGAAGCTGCTTTCATAATCTTATATATTTCATTTATACCCTGATTCTTTTTTTTTAAAAATCAGTGCTATTAATAGTTATCAATAGTTGGCCGTAACTTATTTTGGTAATATCTTTGACCTGCTGGTATGTTTAATTATTAATTGTGCCTTTATTGTTTCAAAATATTCCCAAGTTGCTCATTTCGTGTATTTAACTATCGATAAGATTTATTATTATTTTTATTTTTTTGTCATCAAGACATTTTTATCCAATCCAACTACATTCTTAGCCGTCGGTGTTTTGCAAATATTAATGGCATTCTTTGATTCCTGATTCCTCGGCAAATTGTCAGTCTCAGCTGTTTTGTCTGTAGGCACCTAATTGACCCTTCTTGTCTCGTTGACCAAATACTGCTTCAAGTTTCATGCCAATTTCCATCATTCCCAGTTGCAAGTCGCCTTGTTCAATACCCGCATGGAATCGTGCCTCCATCTTAGAAGCCGGCTCAAAGGGCATGTTGAATTAATTAATAATTAATAATTATCATCTCATCGGAGTTCGATTTGTTGGCGTTCGATTATCGGTTGGTAGAATGGGCTTGCCTAAGTTCAGTTGTTGTATTACCTTATCATCGGCGGTTTATATATGATCTGTGGGCGCATGTATTATCCACGGGGTTGAGGATTCTTGTATCGAATGAAGAAATTATGACATCATTACTTAAGTCATCCTTATTATCGAATGCAATTCTGACGAGACGATTTTGTCGTCACGGAAATGTCGAGACTCACTTTTCCTCTGCAGTGAAATAAATTGTTCGAGATAAGCAGGGATGTGGAACTATTATAAAACGGACGTGACGAGTGACTGGTTCTTGGGGTTACCGGTTCTAAAAAAAAAAAAAAATAAAATAAATAAACCTAATTTATTACATAATTTATTAACTCAGCGTTGAAGCGCAAAAAATGGGAGCAAGTTACACTTAAGTTTAAAGATTGTGCCATGCAGTGCATTGGCAAAATAAAATTTACCAAATTTTCCAAATCATTCGCTAGGTGTCGACCCCTTTTCAAGAATTACGATTCCGTGGAAATTGTGGCGAGTAATAAACAGACCGTCACAAATTTTCTTTTGCATTTATTAAATTTAAATTCGTCCTTTTAGACAGAAGTCAAAATGAATTGCCTTAATAGCTTCTGACGATTCAGCTGCATACTTCGGAAATCCACGGGGACCAAGGACGCCACATTAATGTAGTAATTAAGAACAAAGCTTCCTGGTTTCTCACGACTTTCAATTTGCATTTACAGCTAAAAATTATGAAACTCTAATTTGCGACGACTAATTTTGGCTTCGCTCCTTGCACGCCCCCCTCTCTTTTAAAATTTATGAATGAATCCATGGTTGTCTAGCGATCTCTGTTGTCTCCGTATCGTCCACTGGCTTATTGTTGTCGGATTTACCAGTGGCTTGCCGATTGAAAGTTCACATGATTTTGATGTTCTCGATCTTCAAATCACATACGACGTACTCGGAAAAGAACAGAATAGCGATACGATGCTTCATCGAGTTCCAGGATTACTCTATGGATAGCTGATCTTCCGAACAACAACGATCATGCAACTTCTGATTGCCTTGTTGTGTCTTGTGAATTACATTGTGGGCGTTTGTAATGGCAGCGGCCCGTCGACAGACAAGGAACCTACAGGTTGTATTTTGACTTTTGTTGACTTTTAAACTGACAAATCATATCATGACATAATGGAAATTATTTGTATAGTTCACTGAATGTGCTGTTATGTCTGCGTTTGTTGTTAATGAGATAGGTAATATAAGGTGTTCTGATCTTTACCAAAATGTTTAACCAGTAAACCAGTTTTTTGGATGAATATTATTCAAGTTTAAGCTTGATTTTTCCGATACAATACAATAACATGAAGTAGTAACGCAACATCAATTTAGTTATTGTGATTTGTAATAAAATGGTTAGTTTCCAATACCAATGTTATCGACAATGGAATCCAGACATTATAAGGCTGTAAAGTGCAGTTATCACTTGTTGGTAACGTTTACATGTTTAACAATAAAATTATAACAATCAAACATTTCTTTTGACGTTCCTTCGGACAACGAGGATTTGCAGAGATCCAATCTATTGGAATACCTTGTTCTGTAGAATGACAGACTAATCATTACAAATAGGAGTTGGAATCATATAATAAAAAAAGAAAGAATTTTGCTAAGTTAATAATTCATGCCAACACTTCTGTTCTGCTTCTGGTCTTCTTTAGAGATGTTTTTTCTTGTGAGTTTGACGCAAGTGTGACGTAATTGTTTTTCGGTCAGCAATGCACGAGCCTCGACGGCGTTCTCAGACGTCCGGGATCTCGAACTGTTTCCACTCCAGGGTTTCAGAGGTTTGCATATTTCCGGAATGCGAAGATTTTTTCTTCGATGGAGAGAAAAGGCGAAGAAAGGAGAGGAACAGATTGTGTGGATATTTTTTTGTTCTCGGCTTTTACAACCCGAATTTTGTGGAAATACCACTGAGAACGATGCGCTCCTGCGCGAAGATGCCCGGGTCGGATGTTGTCCTTCGTTGCACGACGGTGAATATTCAGCGAGCAAACAATGAATATTCGATAAGCAAACATTGAATATTCGATGAGCAAACAATTCAATGTCGATGATTTTTTTTATGGCTTTAACAGAACGGGCTTAATTTGATCCATATTTTTATTTTCTGAACACTTCCAAAGAATTTCTCTTTCCAAAAGTTCCCGTGTTTTTTTATTAGAGGATTCGGCAGGCTTATGGAGCAAGGCGTATGTTTAAAAGCGCATTAATATTCTTACCAGCATGGGACGGGCTTAAGATACTTTTGAAGAGCGACATGAATTTTAAAAACAATAACATTCATTTTTCTAATTTCGAACGATATTTTCGGCCATTGCCATCGACTCTCGCCGAACGATTACTATTCGATCACCCTCCGTAATAAGCTCTAATGTTCGGAGAATATTTCTTTTCCTCTCTTCTTTCGTTTGATGACCTTTCCTGCCTCGCAGTTCCGGAAATAATCCTGGGCCCCGTCAATGCCACCGTGTTCGTGGACAGGAACCACACTTTCTCCTGCCTCGCCAAAGGCTACCCTCCGCCCGCGATCGTCTGGCAGAAGAAGAACGAGACCGTCGGCCATTGGAGGGACGTAAACAGGTCCAACGGGAGAATCAGAATCGGTTCGGACAGGCTCTTCATCAACAGACTTCTGTCTCTGGACACGGGCTTCTACAGATGCGTTGCCGAAAACTCGGCCAAGAACACGTCGAGCGGCATAGCGTACCTCAACGTCCAAGGTTTGGTTCTCGATCGTAGACGATCCTACGAATGTTGTATCGATCGTATTTTTTCTGGAATTTCATCCAGGCTCTGATGATGGTAGTGACGATGAATTTCTCGAATTATGAATTTTCTGGTCGAAAGAGTTAAAGCCGTGCGCATTAAATGATTACCAGCATATGCTTAGAACGTAATCTGACTTTAATCTCGTAACTTTGAATCTACGTCCGACTTCTTAAAATCGTTTTCGATTCAGCCAAAGCGGACATAGTCAACGGACCCAGAAACAAGACCGTGACCTGGGGCACGGAGGTCAACCTCTTCTGCGAGGCCGTCGGAAAACCTCTGCCGATACGATCCTGGTACAAGAACGGAGCGGTGGTAAGACCGGCCATTTGTGATTCTCGTATTTTGTACTTCGCCGACCAGTCCGGTGGTTTTAATTAAATCGCTCGTTTTGCGACCGGTATGTTTTGGAATTGCAGCTTTCTTTAGGGCTACGTGCTCGGCCGGTTTTTCCGACCTGCGATGGTGACGACGATGACGAAGACTATCCGGTCTTCCAATTTTAACAAGGTGTAGAAATTCTGATTGAAATCCTGTTGAAGGATTTTTAATCAATGATTTTAGATGAGTCTTGGACTTTTACAATCAAACGCTTGGTCATCTTTTGCCGTCGATGTATACGTGCATGATGTAACACCGTGTTTGTTCGTATTTATTTCTTTATTTATTTCTTTATTTATTTATTCGATTAAAAATCCGTTCCATCTAAACCAAGACTGATTCCTTTGCTGGGAAAATTTATGAACACAATTTATGGTTGACAGATGGAGCCAGAGATAGAGAGAGTGACTGAGTGAGTGAGATAAGTGTAAAGTAAAGGAAAGAGAAAGATAGGATGTATACTGTTTAGGGTAGCTCTGTTGGTGGTTGGATAGGTTGATTGGCAGAAACAGTAAGGAGGTATTATTTCATCGAACACAAATGATCCTTGACAGGTACTCATTAGCCACACACTCATCTTAAACGCGCGCGAGTTCCTTGCTGCTGTCTGATCGACTATCAGGCTGTCTTAATCGCCTTCTAGTATCTGCCTCAATCCTTCTCTTTGGCAGTGCATACGTCCGTTCGTCTGACTCGGCATCGTCGTCGTCGTCGTCGTCGTTGACGAGGTTTGTGCATGTGATTGCTGAATCGCTTTCAGTGTTGTTGTTGTTGTTGCTGCTTTTGAAATTTATTTCATTCGCGGACTTACTTTCGATTTCTTTGCAACTGAAAAAATCGATTTAAAAATTTTGCCTTCAATCGACCTTGTGCTACTTTCGTCATCATCATCATCATCTCATCATCATCATCATCATCATCACCACCACCACCACCACCACCACCACAATTACCATCACATGTACAATCGTCATCATCATCGACGTCAAAAGCGCAATCGCCTGGAGCACTGCCGACTTTCTTTATCCGATCCTCTTGAAATCTAGAAGGGCTAATGGGAAAGGTGACCCTTAATCCCTCGTGGTCTTCTTTTCTTCTCCTTGTCCCCCCTTCTCTCTATCTCTCCCCCTGTCTTTTTTCTCTCTCCTTCTGTCCATCTCTCTGGATGTTTGGTTTTTGGTCGGTATCATCATCATCATCATCATCATCATCATCATCATCATCATCATATCATCATCATCATCATCATCATCATCATCATCATCATCTCATCATCATCATCATCTCATCATCATCATCATCATCTCATCATCATCATCATCATCATCATCATCGCTCGCTTTGAAGATTCATGAGCCGTCAAATCGTCCATTTATTCCGCATCACGTGGTGGTGGTATCTATACTCGTGCAAGTGCACGTGTGCGTACGTGCGTATGTGCGCTTGTGCAGATCGAGTGACCTCTCATCCAGAAGTTCTCTTTTACGACAACCGGGGATATATTAATCAACCTTCACCAGGGGCGCAAAGAGCATGTCTTCATGAGGTGGTACCCCCTGGAGGGCAGGTTCAATAGATTTCTGTGCTGTACGTACCCTAGCACGTGCATTCGACACGAGGGGTGTACGCCTTACTACTACTACTACTTCTAGTGATAGTAATAGTGTCTCATCATCTCGTCAGCTTCCTTTTGAACGCATTTTTAGTCAGGTTGAGAGGCGAGGGTTTATTTTATTTATAATAATCTGTTTTGGCTGTCGAGCGAGTGAATGAGTGAACGAATGATGTTGAATGAATGAATGAAACTAGATGAATGAATTGATGGATGAATGAATGAATAAATGAAACTTGATGAATGAATTAAACAGAAAGAATTACGAGCACCGATCGCTCATAGTAAACAAGGATTATTTATGAATGAAGTCTGCCTGCCTCTCGTCTGCTTTGCCTGCCGCCTAAATCGCTTCTTCGGTCGTCGTTCGTTCGCAGTGGGTATTATATCAATTACACATGCACCATACAGATATTATTATTGTTGTTGTTATTATTATTATTATTATTATTATTATTATTATTATTATTATTATTATTATTATTGTTATTGTTATTGTTATTATTATTATTACGAATAATTTTTTTTGTTTTCGGTGATAACGATTGCATGCAAATCTTTTAGTGCCAGTGCTGTTGATGACGTCGAAGCGGTTTAGTATTTTTTATGGTTTGTATGTTGCATACACGATGAGGTCACGGCTAGCCGAACAAAGCAGCATGGGCAGTAACAGCAGCAATAAATAATAATAATAATAATAATAATAATAATAATAATAATAATAATAATAGCAACAATAATAATAATAATAATAATAATAGTAATAATAATAATAATAGTAATAATAAATCATTCACTCATTAGCAATCGTGTGGATACATCCAGGGTAGTAAGCAGTAGAAGAGGAATTGGGCCACTGGTATGGCGTCGTAATAATACGTACATATTATTATATTATTTCATTAATTATATTATTATTATTATTAATACGTACATATTATTATATTAATTATATTATTATTATTCATACGTACATATTATTAGTGCGTACATACTATTATATTGAAGAACCTGGACTGAGGAGATGAGTGAGATAGTCATGTAAAAGAGAGAGAGGAAAGGAGTTATAGAAAGATTACTGCGTGTAATTCATTCGCTGCTGATATTTCTCTCCTTATTATTATTATTATTATTATTATTATTATATTATTATTATTATTATTATCACCATCATCATCATCATCATCATCATTATTGACGGGCTCTGATGGTTCTCCCACTGATTCGATGATGTTGCCGTCTTTAGTTTTTTTGTGTTAATTTTTAATTTAGATTTAATAATAATAACAATAACCATAGGCATCATAATTATAATATTCGTAATAATAATAATAATAATAATAATAATAATATTGATAATCATTGATTGACTGACCACCACTACATTGGTGAATTTGTATTGTTGAATTTGCATTATCATTGTTTAATGTTTATGCATCCTTTATTGTCATTAACTGCCTGCAACGATAAAATCAACAATTATCCGCTCTTATTGTTTTTTGTTTTCTCGCTTGGAAACGTACATACGTAAAGAGCTAAGCGTGCAATGAAGCGTGCACAGACAGAAATTTAGACCACTCCACTAATACTGGAATGGCGGGCACGCGCACGCTGTAGACTCGATTGGAATGTAAATAGCCTGGATGGAAGTGTAAACCCTCAACGTGGAATGGAAGGCGATGGTTGGTTGTTTATTTGAGTGCATCTCATTTCATTTAGAGGTGATATTTAACCTCAGCAGGTTTTTTAATTGGACGACCACCCCTCAATCTGATTGGTCGTAATTGAATGTCATCTCTTCTCCTTCCTCCTTCTCCTCTTCTTTGTCTGCCTCTCTGCCAGTCTCTCTGTTCCTTTGGCTTCTTCTCTCTTGTTCTCTTGCTGAATCCATATTCGATTACTTTCCCCTTGATATTGTCTTCCTAATGAACTTTTTTTTTGGGTGGAATTACGTGAATAACTGTTCCGTTTAATAATGACCATTGTTATTATCATCATCATCATCGTTGTTGTTATTATTATTATTATTGTATTTATTATTATAATCATTAGTAATCAATTGGTATGATCAAAGCCTACTCGTTACCCCACTTGGTTCGGGGTTGGCCGAAGGGCGTGATGATTGGTTCGTAATGATTAGCAGGATGAATATGTAATTAATTGAATTGCAATTATATTAATTAAAAACTTGGAATGAACTTAAATACGATGCTCGTTCTTGTATTAATGTCTTCGGTTATTACTTCGACAGTCAAGCTAAAAAAAAAATATGGGTAATAATCAAGAGTTCGACGATTTGAATATTCAAATATTTGATTCGAATGAACAATAATAATAATAATATGTATATTAATAATAAGAGTAAGTAGGTATCCATGCTTTTTGAATTAGTTTGAACGACATCCTTGATTAAACATCCTCGATTAAATTTAATAAACCTCTTTATATTAATACACGAATAAATTAATTATCTTCTTCCAAGATCAAGAACCAGACGACCGACTTGCCCTTGTCGGGACCTCGGGTGACCTTCAATGCCACGGAGACCTCGGTTTACGAGTGCAGGGTTCAGAACACCCACATGGAGGGCGTCAGCAACGTGTCCGCCATCGCTTTGGTCAGAGTTGTCGGTCAGTCGGTTTTCGAGTTGCTCTTGTCGTCATGCCCCTGTTGTGTTGTCGATGTCGATGTTAATGTTACTCTAGTTGTTGTTGTTATTAGTTATTAGTTATGTCGTTATTGTTGTTGTTATTGTTATTATTTATATTATTATATTATTTACATTATTATATTATTTTGTTGTTGTCATTTTTAATTCGATGGCAATTAGAGATTACAGAAGAGCAGCTGACGATTTACCCCGGAGTCAGCTGTTGTTGTAGCTGTAGCTGTTGTTGTGATTTCATCGTTATTGTTATTGTTGCGTTGCTAGGCTCATCTGTTTGATCTTAACGCGTCTAAAACCGACTCAACATTTTTTTCCTCTAATTTTTTTATTCCTTCCTTCCTTCCTTCCTTCGTGATGGCGTCTGCTTCCATGACGACGTTGACTCTCTGACGACAACATCTCGACAACGACGACACTACTACTACTACTGCTGTTGTTGGGGTGAGCTGGAAATGTTTCTTGTATTGTTGTAGGTGATGTTGATGCTTTGGTCTTCGATGAATCAGTAATTAACTTGTTAATACTGCTGGTACTATAATTACTAATAATTCATTAATGATAATGATAAGATATTACTTCATTTATTATTATTTATTGTTTATTATTATGGGTTTGTTGATTGGCTCATTTTTTTATATAGTGGAGTGATGATGCAGTATGTTATAAACTAATTAATTAAACTAACTAATTGTTATCATCATCATCCTCATCATCATCATCATCATCATCATCATCATGTGATCATCTCTGGTTGGGAGTGAAGAGGTGATGGTAGGAAAAAAAGCCTCATAAAAGTTGTGCTTGTTTTTATGTCCTCCACTCCCACATGGTTCACCATCTGTCAATCACAAACAACTTCGCTCCGTCGATCGATTTCGACGTGATTACGTCGTTGAATGTCAAAGTATGGTAACGATAACCGAACGATGTTGGCAATGGTGACGTCGATGGTGATGATGATTTCGACGATCCTTCTAGCAATGTCTCTGCCCTAAAGAACATCCCTAATTTATTACTTAGTTAACCGACGACTTGCATAACGTCTCGCCTAGTTAGTCTATCGTTTAAGCGATTCGAACCGAAACGCCGATAAGAAGCCCAGTCCTAACGTTTCCCAAAATTTTCCAGCTCCAGATGGAAGATGCGAGTCGTACGGCGAGGAAGTCTGTTCCGAGGCAGTTTCCGGGTCCGCGACGGTCTTCTCGAGGTTGTCCGAGCCGAACTACCGAGTCAAGATGGAACGGACGATCGGGGACCTTCTGCACGACATGGAGAAGAGCAACGTTTCCGACGACTGCAAGTCCAAGGCGCTCAAGGTTCTCTGCAAGATGGCCTTCCCTTCCTGTAAGAAGGGACTCAATAACAGGATGGCCATTAAACAGCCGCTGTGCAGGTCGAGTGTTTAGTTTATTTAATTTTTTTAATTTATTAATTTTATTAATTTTTTTTGTTCGTTATCTTGTTTTTTGCTTCTTTTTTGAGTTTTGAGTTTTTTAAGGTTTTTTTAAATGTGGAATAAATAAATTGTAATTAAGACAAAATTAAGTCTTGAAAACTTCGATCGAGGAATTAAAGAGAATTTTTAACTTTTGACGTCGATCGACGAGTCATCGTAATGCTAGCGTATTACTCGTCCGTAGAATTTCTAGTGCCGTCATTGAACCTCGTTAGCGTCGAATTGTTCACCTGTCCGAAGAGTCGAGTTGTAACGAAATAAAATGCATGAATATTTAAATTACGATGACATCATTCCAAAAGGTCATGTCATTCTTAGAAAACTCTCGACGTCCACACGAATCGATGTCGATGGTATAAAATCCGACCGGTTTTTCCGAAACCTCGACTTGCGGTCAGAGCGCTCTCGTTGTCCAATCACCTCCGACCTCGTCTTAATCGTCGACCTGGGATTGCATTTCCCATGCAAAGATGATTCTGATCCAAATGCTGGATGCTTTTAGTTCTTTCATTTTGTCTCCAAAATTCAATTTTTTTTATAGGATCGGATTCTATTTGCGTGCTTTCGTAAATCAACAATCTCCGTTTTCCTCGAAATTTATCATTTTAAGAAATAGGACAATAAATTTTGCACGCAAGTCTTTAAAAAAAAAAAAAACGACAAAATAGCAGAAAAGCAGGAAACGAAATGTTTACTGAATGCGTAGTAGTAGGCTGATGTTTATTGTTCAATCAAACAACGATGATTCATTCTCTCGGCAATGTCACTCAGGCAGTCTGTGATCATCTGATCAACTCATCATCTTCTTTCTGAATCTGAGAATTGAATGACTTGAATCCTCTGAATTTGAATTCGTCAGATCTCTCCCTTCCTGTCGTGTTTAATGTCACGAAGGTTTAACGTCACAGAAGTTTAACGTCACAGAAGTTTAATGTCACAGAAGTTTAATGTCACAGAAGTTTAATGTCACAGAAGTTTAACGTCACAGAAGTTTAACGTCACAGAAGTTTAATGTCACAGAAGTTTAACGTCACAGAAGTTTAACGTCACAGAAGTTTAATGTCACAACTCTTGCACCCTGCTAATGAATTGCATCGAGTTTTGCAAGATAGTAGCTTATTCATTACTGGTTCGTCATTGTGGGACATTTTCAGAACGTCAATCGGACCGAAATGATTTCTATATCTCGTTGTTCTACAAATTTTTGCTTTTTCTGTAAAATCAAGAATACTAGGTTAGAGATTGATAAGTTTTAAAGGTCGTAGTGCAAAGGTCACCTCACGAACTCATGGAACTTGAAAGATTTGATGCTTTCATCGGCCAAGGTTGATGCAGATTGATTGATTTGATCAACCAGGGTTGATTGAGATTGATTGATTTGATCGAGTATGTTGTTCTTGTGTTGATCTGCATAACATCCTGCGTAGTATGCTGAACGTTCTACACGGCTAGGCTTCACTTCGGAAAAACCACTGCGAGTTTCTCTAACTTTGAAAGAATCGTTACTGATACCACCAAAAGAAAGCATTTTTAGGCAACGTGTTATTGAAAGTTATCCCATACATGCAATGGTTTCCTAGAGAACAGATTAATTATTAAATATTAATTAAGTTACATAGACTTAAATTATTTGTTAAATTCGAAAGTCTCCTGACGACGATGCCATTACTCACGATGTTGATAAGCGAGTGTAAATGTCCGAGACATTAATACCAACCGGTATTCAGAAACCCCAACTTATCACCCGACACTGTTTTGTCGTTTCTATCCTGTCGGTCGTTCGCTGCACCGTTGCTGACCTGACCGCGGTCCTTGACTTTCCCTGCGGAATTTTAAAAAATAATTTTTTGTTTACGTTAACGTGGGACTTCATCTCCTCTATTTTTAAATCGTTTTCATCGGATCTGCTTTTTTTTTTATTGTCTGCAAAAATCCTCGTAAGTTAAACAATGCAACTTCCGAGATTATCTTCATAATATTATTGATAATATAATATAATATGATATTATCTTCAAAGGATCCTGATGTCTCGCACTGAAACCTGACCGTGTCGAGTCGTTAAACGTCGTAAAGTAGACGGCGACACCTGTCCGACAGGTGCTTGGCATCGGCCAATGTGGTCTAAACCAACGCCAGCGTCTGTTTGCACTTTGTCGATTGCTGTTTTGCGATGCTCGGAATGGTCGGACTTTAAAAATTGCTCCCAAGTAATCTCGACCACCTTTCTCTCTCGTTCCAATGACAAGACATGAATTTGAAATTTTTGAGACTTCTCGTGGAAAATGATCTCTTTACTTTTTCAGAGAGTCGTGTCTGGCTGTCAGGAACCTTTTTTGCGAGGAGTGGTGGGGCACTCTGAAGATCAGGGACAGTTTCGAGTGTCAGAGTCTTCCGCAGAACAAGACTTCGGAGAAATGCGAATTCATCAACTTCTTCGACTCAAGCAACGATACCGAGACGAGTAAGCGAGATTTTCTAATTATCGTTTGCTTATTTATGTCGCTCGATTTTGTTAATATTATTATAATAACTTATTTACAAATACTCACTTTAATTTTAATAAATTAAGAATGGCCAAAAGAATATCTCGGCATAAAATACCTGTGCCTTTGCAGCCGAATGCTACAGAGAAACCGGCGAGCATTATCGAGGTCACGCGGGGGTCACCGAATCGGGGTTCAAATGTCAGCCGTGGTCGTTGCAGGCTCCCCACAGGCACAAGTTGAACCCGGCGGTCATCCCGGGCTTGATGATGAACCACTGTAGGAACCCAGGAGGACTGAGGGATAAACCTTGGTGCTACACCACCAACGCTACCGTGGATTGGGAATATTGTGATGTGCCAATTTGCGGTGAGTGTGACGAGACTAGGATTCCAGCCACCTGTTTAGTTCTGGTTATCATAATCTTCTACAAATGTATGAAAAGATTTTTTTCTATTGCAATTTATATTATTATATTATTATTTATTAATTATTATCATTGTTGTAACTTCATTTATGTAGCGCTCCTTCCCAAGGGCGCCGGCGGAAGTCTAGGCTGGGTTTCGAGCACGACGCATTACGACCGTTGTCATTACCTGCTAATCTGCACGCCCCGTAATCTTTTGCAAATGTTTACATTTGTCGCATTTGTCATTATTAATAATTATTGTTATTACCTATGCGACGACTTCATGAGAATCCGTACCCCTTTTAGAAAACTCAACGTTAAGTCAAGAGAATAAAGACCTTAAGGATCCCCCGTTCGACGTGGTGGCAGTTTTGGCGGCCCTGAGCATCGTGCCGTTGGTGCTGCTGGGCGTCGGCTGTTTCGTCGTCTGGAGGAAATGGCGCAGGTTCAGAAGTCACAACCTCGCGACCTTTCGCTCGCCGGACGACGAAAACCTCATGTCCGAACTCCAGCAGCTCCCTTCGGTCGAAGTGGTCACTCCATCGGTGGCTCATTCTACGCTTTTCTCGAAGTACGAATTCGATCGCAATCTCGTCGTCCACGTCGAGGACATAGCCGTGGGGGCTTTCGGCCCGGTCTTCAAGGCCCGGCTCAACGCCAGGCAGGGTGCGGACCAGAACGGGACGGCGGAAAACGTCTACTCCGACCCTAGTAAACGGTACGTTGCAGTCAAGATGCTCAAGGACGGCTCGCACGAATCGATTCAGCACGAGTTCGTCAGGCAGGCTTCGCTCGTGGCATCCTTCGATCATCCGAACATCGTCCGCCTCGTAGGCGTCTGCTTCGTCGGCAGTCCCCTCTGCATCGCCCTCGAATTCATGGGCAGGGGCGACCTCCATTCCTTCCTGCCGACGCTCAAACCTTCTCACTTCATATACTCGTCCAAGTACTACGTTCGTCAGCTGCTCATCTCCAAGCAGCTCGTGTCCGTCCTCTCCCACCTCGAGCAGCTCAGGTTCCTCCATCGCGACCTGGCCGCCCGGAATTTTCTCGTCAGCTCAGAAAATTTCGCCGACGACGCACCGCTCGTCAAACTGGCCGACTTCGGCCTCGCCGTGAACCTCAAGCCCGGGGAAAATGTGCACGTGGGCGTCGAATCGGAAGCCATCGCGGTGAGGTGGACCGCCCCCGAGAGCATCGCCCAGGGTCATTTCTCGTTCGCGTCGGATGTCTGGTCTTTCGGAATCCTCCTCTGGGAGGTGTTCTCCTACGGGGAAAAGCCTTACAAGCACATGCAGTCATTGGAGGACGTTTCCAGGTACGTCCTGAGCGGGGGACAACTGGAGTCCCCCTGTCCGGACCACCCGGAGGTCTTCGACCTTTTGAGGAAGTGCTGGCACATCCAGCCGAAACTTCGCTGCTCGTCGAGGCTGCTGTCGCTGTCCATCGCCGAGATTTTTAAGAAGTTATGAGAAGCAACTCGTCGCCAGGTCTACCGGGACTGAGAACTTTTTCTGCGTTTCTAATATTAGCATCTGGTTTTTTTTTTTGTAACTATTTTTATTCGGTTTTTAAAAACTTCGTTTTCATTCTCTTCGCAACGAATGTAATTATTTCGCGAAACTTCACGAACTCGCCGCCACCATGAACTCGTCTGGCACTAGCTCGGCCGGTCGGTCTCATCCCTCGCTACGTCCGTAGTAGTATTTCAACGTTGGCATTAAAGACGAGATGTTTGTCTGCTTCCTTTTTGTTTTGTCTCTTACTTCCTTCCTTTCTTCCTTCGTTTGTATGTTGTGCCTAAGCCAATTCGTGTTGTGATTTGAACGTCGGATGTCGCCGTTTTGAACGAGAAATCGCATTTTGCTGGAATTTCATAAAAAATTACCATGACTCCGGTATCGGAATAAAAACTCGCTTACTCAAAATCATCGCATAATGTCATCATGTCTCGAGAAAAATCTTCACCTTTACGGCATAGGTCGAAGTTGCTCTACTTCGAACCTCGAAGCGACCGGTTGAATTGAGAGAATTGTGAAGCTAAACTTTTTCTGCTTTTAAGTTTTATTTATCATCTTTTTTTGCGATCGTGTCTTGCGTCTCCTAAAGTTGTCCTCGAGGAGCATTCTTCTGTGCATTACTTACGTACAATTCTTCGTCATTTGAGAGATCTATCGTGTCCAGTGCGTCGTCGATTTTTATCAAGACTCTGACAAGAAATCTGATTGTTAAGTTGAATATGTTTTTACCAGCATCATCGTCATTATCATCGTGGCCATTTGCATCCCTTCGTTAGCATAATTTTGTAATCATTATCAGTCTTTACCTCGAATAAAACCGTAGGCAATCGGCAAAGATTAGGGTCGTGAAGTCGACCGCAGTCGTTTCGATGTGCTTGTAAGAGATTCATGTTCAGAGGTTTGTTGCATCGTGTTGTTTGGTGGAAATGCTTTACAGGCCCTGTCAAGTCCGTTCGGTCCATTTCTTCTACATCCACCGCCATGTTTGTATACCGAAGCATTGACTGCAGAACTAGTTTTGAAGATGCCACGGATGTCATCGTCATGTTACAATCACAAACTAAGTTAGGAAAGTGACAGACGCCATAGCAATACTTTTGTTCGATTTTCCACAGTCTCGTTTGCTCGTCTCGACACACGTGTTGATTGCAGACTGTTATTAGACTCACGTCCTAGGAACGTCGAACTCTCATGAAGTGCCAAATATTCAGTTGAAAGACATATCAATTACACAAGTTTTCGAGTCATGGTCGAGCACCCTTCTTTGGGATTGCCTTTGCTTCGATGGCCGGATGTGATCGCGCACGAATAGATTTGCAGACTCCTCTTCCGGAGAAAGAAACAACTTGTATCGCTCGGCCTCGGAATTTCTGGTTGTATTTTTCTTCGTCTCCTTTTTCTTAAATTGTTTTTTCTTTTAAATCACTGGTTTTAAGGCTTGCTGGTCAACAGGTGATAGGAGTGCGAAGGAAATTGCCTCTCTGGGTGTCCTCATCCTTATCGATTCGACTGATTGTTGTACTCGGATGTTCGTTCACAAGAGCGAAGAGCAGCAGTAATTTTTTGTGTTTTCGAGTCATCGATTTGTTTTCGATAAAAATGGCTGGAGTGTTACTGTGCATGACAAGCTGGCTAGAGAGAGGCTTTTTTATTTTTATTATTAATTACTATAATTTATGACTAATGAGTTTAACGTCTGGACGCTGGCACGAGTTAAGTTAAGGTGTACTAGGGTAATGCAGGGATGAACCTGGGGATTTAAACTAAAAATTTTGTAGGAACACGTTTAAACTGACAAAAAAGTTTGACTTGGTTTTAAATTTTATTTTTCAAGTTACAAATCGGTAGTATGACGTTTAAGAGCGCTATGAGGTTGCTAAAATCTAAGTTTTTAATCAGTTTCTTGATACATTTAATCGCATCAATAACTGCGACATAAAGAAGTAAAGGTTAAAAATAACTCATAGCTATATAGCACAACACTATACGTGGTAAAAGCTCTACCCTCTGAGGTCATTCTTCATCGTCAGAAAGTTCGCCCGGGTAAAGGTGAACTGAAGTCTCTGGGCCTTCGAGGAAATTGCCATCCTTGTCGTAGAGCAGCATCTTGAGGCAGAGGTCACAAAAGTAGCAGGGATCCTTACTGGCCAGGCGGCTGTTAACGGTGACCCATTTGGATCTTTGCTCGCATACTTCGCAGGCTGGCCTTTTAGTCCTGGTCTTGAAGATCTCTATTGGGTATTCGCCTGGATATTGGCAATCGTGCTCTGAACTGATCCTGCAGTCGTAGAAGCATATCAGATGCTCGCAATCGCCCTGGTGCACGTAACGATACGGATGATTGAGTCTAATCTTGAGATCGATGAACTTACGACTTTCCATGGGGTAACTGTTAGATGGATCAAATTGAAACTCCTCCTTATCCTCGAGCCATTTTCTAATCGGCTCCGACATGTCCACGCACCCCGGCTTACGCATGTCGTTATAAAAAGTACCCTCTATGAAAAAGAAACTGGACTTTATGAGGTCTTTCATGGTTCCGGTAGATGGGGCGTCAGGATCCTTGGAAAAATCACCTATCGGGATCTCGTCGAAGAAACAGCGCAATTTGTCCTTGAGCGAGGTCAGTTTCGTCTGACCAAGGACCTCAAATTCGGCATACTTGACGTTCGGCCTCACGAACCTATTCGACTTGTAGAAATGCACTTTCAAAACTACGTCTGGTTTTTGGAGCTTCTTATTCGCCTTATTAGCATACGGGGATATCTTGTTGAGCAAGGTATGTGCCGAAGAACTGTCTAGCATGTCAAACTCTAAGTTCGGCATGATATGGCGGGTTCTCTTCTTAGATTGGTTCTTTTTCCTCAGCTGTAAAGACTTAAGATTAGCTGCCTCCAGATCTATCTCTGACTGGAATTCTTTCTCATTCACCGACTTGCAGATCAAGTTTTCTGCTTTGAATAGATTGAGCTCTGGGCTTTGGCTTGTCTCGATGGGAAAGTCAGCCAAACCAAAATCTCTGCCGAGCAAATCAGATTGCTTCAAAAATTCCTTAAGATCGATGGTAAGAGAAAGATCCATTGTTTGCCTTCTATTTTTTTTTTTTTATATTTCTAGAGTTTTTTCTTTCAGAGGTGTCGCCGACTTCTGTTGTTCCAGAGTGTGATACGGGATATTATTTGTTCACCGAAGTTCATTGAACGAGGACCCAACACTGACTTATGAAAGATTCTGAATCGTACAGTTATAACAAAAAAAGATTTATAAATTAGTTTAATTAAAATTAATTAATTTAATTATTTTATTTTTAATAAGTCCCTTCAAACACCCTCTGACGTTTGCTATCTCAATCTACAAATAAAAAACTGTAGGCAAAATATTATCTCAGATGGATAAGACTGTTTAACGCATGTCGCTATTAGTCCTCATCATCTTAGTCGGGAATGGACTAGCTTGAGTAGCTTGACCAAATAAATTAAAGTTGGCAAAATTTAGTTTAGGTCTTCGCTAATTCTTGAACTCATGCAATTTATGATTGGAACTTTATCGTCCTTATTATTATATCAAAGCAAATGAACTGGTTTCACCATTCTGAAGCAACGCTTTGTCCAGAGACAAAAATTATGTTTAGTTGTATGTTACAGTTGTATTACTATTCATACCTCCACAAGATGTTTAAGAGGATGTTAAACAATGTACTTTATTAAAACAAATGATCAAATACAGCGGATGGTGAATGTAGGAGAATGGAGAAGATGGAACTCTTTATAAAAAAAACCATGTAGTATCTATTTCGTCATGCAGGCCTTATAGTAAGCTTTATTTGACTTCAGGTACCTATAATCTTCTATGGCATAAATCATGTCCTTCATGCTAGCTCTCTTACTTCGGGGCTGGGTCAGAAGTGACGACCTAAAGGTTAAACCGGTGCTGGAAATTTTCGATCTCTTTGACCCTATGGCCTGCAACGCGGCATTGTTACTCTCGTCTATATTTATGGAGCCTTTGGTAACTTCCTTTTTTTCGATCGCTCCAGCTGATTTGGAATCGCCCCGACGAGCGCTGACTTGCTTGATTTCTTGAACGAACTTAATCTGTCGTCGGACATTGGATGTCGTGTTATACATGTCGTCGTTTTTGTAAATGGTTAGCCTATGGGCTGCATACCTGCCTAAGCTGGTCAATACGTTGGCGTGCATTTCTCTGGCCGCATGGGACAGGAACAGCAAAGCTTCTGGGCTGAAAGCGAGACCTTGCTTTTGCAGAAGTTTCTCCATTCTGGTCTTCAATCGGTCCAAATCGAGGTAGCTCTCTTCGACGATCTTTTTGTCTTTTAGCGAATTGAACGTCAACGTTGGAACGACTGTGACGGCTTCCTCTGTGAGGTTCACTCCAGCCATTGCCGTCACGTCGTTGATGTCTTCGTCGTTTTCAACGACCTCGTGCTTCCGTTTTACGCCTTTTGGCAGATGAACTGCTGGAACCGCTGCAGAGTTTTGAAGAGTTTGATAGTTTTGGAGGTTGGGAGTGTTCAGAACGATAGGTTGAAGAGGCGGTTTCAGGCCTCCTTTTAAAGTTACTAGACCTTTCGCAGCACTTTGAATTTGAACCAGTACCTGACCCTGGTGAGCATTTGGAGTTACAACTCCAGACGGATTGATTGTTTGACCGGCTAAGGGAGTGCTTTGAACGACGACAGGCTTTTCAGATTCGGATTTGGCAGAGGCGCTATTGGCAGCGGCTTTGTTGGCTAAAATGCGTCTTATTTCGGTAATATTATTTTTTAAAACGGGAACGATTGCATCGGTGATTCTTTTGTTACCACTTTGCTTTAAGACGTCCACAAACTGCTCTTCAGTCAATTTCCCTAGTACCAGCTGATTGACTAAACCATTCATTAATTGGCCCTTTTCTTTGGATTCTTTCGATGCTTCGACTATCAAATGTCTTAAGAAAGCCATGCATTTGTTAGCATTCGATTCGATTTCAGGCAAATTCAAATTCTGCTGGTTGTTCGGAGCTGGCGTGGCTTCTGCAGGCTGGTCTTGCTTCAAAACAACCTGAGGATGGGGACTGCTCGGTTGAGCGAATACCACTGGGCTCGGCATTCGTGCCACAGCTTGGGTGACAACGACAGGGAGTTTGGTCACCATCGTCGGCTCGGTGTGAGCCAGCTGATGACCCGAAACCTGAGTAATGATTTGTCTGGGTTGTTGTATCGCTGCAGCTACGTTTGGTTGTACTCGATTTGCAATCATCGGCCTGTTCGCCGCTACAATCTGAACCCTAGGAACTTGCAGGGAGGTAATATTCTGTGGCCTTTGATTTTGGATGGTAAGGCCGGGCACAGAGGTGTTCTGAATGAAAGGTCTCTGAATAGGTATCACAGTAGGTTGCTGACCCATGATTACATTTGTTGGCTGTAATGGGATGATTGTCCCATTTGGCATCCTTATGAGTTGTGGGCCCTGACTTTGAGTTGGATTCGATGTAAGTCGCAAAACATTTTGTTGTTGTTGCTGTTGTTGTTTATGCATGTCCTAAGTTGGAGGAAATGATGATATTTAAATTCGCAATTCATCGATCTAATAATTACATAGTTTAGTATTATTTAAATGTTATTGCAAATGTCGAAGATTAGTTTACAGGTTAAATATCAGTGACACACCGATTATATAAATTATAGAAGGCATGCTCGTTTTACATCGTTGCGATCTTAACTTAACGTGTTTAATGTAATTCAAGGCAGTTGGCAAAAACGTACAGCTCCCAGACTCAAAAGGAGAAATTGTCCGCATTAGGTAAATATTTTCCAAAGTATTGACGCGTGCATGAATTCTCCCGATTGCATTATTAATGCATTATTTCTAAACGTCATAGACTGATGCAAATATGGCTCGTCACAAAATATTCAAAATATCAAATAGGTGGCAAGTTACGTTCTCGCTAATGAAAAAGTCGGCATTTACCTTTTATTTATGGTTTAATGTCCGAAGATGTGTCAACTTGTGAAATGTTTATATCCTGCATATGGTCATTGTTTTTCGCCATGCCCAGCGTGACTTTTAAAAACCGTCAATGCATGGAATTGTAATTTTTAAAATTATTAAATGAAAAACACAAAATTTTATTTTAAAATTATCATCTATCTTTTCGTATGTTTATACTATTTATATTTAATGAAATTATTAAATTCAAATTAGCGATTTATTCGTAGCGACTTAAAACGATCCTCGCCCTAACGTAAACAAATCGACAACCAACCAGTGTCAATCTTAAGTCCGTCTTTGGACGGATAAATTCTGGAATTCTAAATTTTAAATTCTAAATTAGTCTAAAAATAAATTTTAAGAAATTTAATTATTACGTAATAACAATAACATTCGGTCAAAAAATATCATTCGACGTCTGTTATTAAATTTATGAGGCATTTGAAAAATAAAATGTCAAGCGACAAATTTTGATACTTTAGCTACCAGAAAAGATTAAATATTTAAATGTATAAAAATAAATTATAATAATTTTAAAAAGTTAATAATTTTATAGTCTAAAGCGATCCAATCATTCAGATAGCACAATAAACCAACATCGCATTATTTAAGCGCAAGTATGAAGGAGATGGATTAATGTAATTAATTTCAGCCGAAGTTTATTTTATCCAATATTTATTTTGGATGCTTTGCCTCCATGCTTAAAAATGGCGTAAGATTAAATTTGAGGGATGTTGTGTAACTATTGAAGAATTGATAAAAGCATTTACTATGTCAATTTGAACGTTATTTCACGATTAGAGTTTAAACAAAACTGGAATATCATTTTTTTTTTCTGAAATATTTTTTGAATTTACAGATGTTTAAATAAAGTCAGATGAATAAATTATATTCTCAGAAATTCAAATTGATGTAAAATATATTAATTGCTATTGAGTAATTTCTGAGACTTATCATATTGATAATTATTCAATAATAACCGTAACGATGATAACATTGATAATCATGATAATCATAGTTGTCATCATCACTAGCATTGTTGTCCGCATCGAAAACATTCGAACAAATATAACTCGAGGTCAAAATGAATTTTTATTTCCGAAGAAGACAAACTCTGTTGATGGAGGTCACTAAGGTCAAGTTTATTGACCTGCCAGGGTCATAGGCCATGACCCCGACACGAGCCCGAGAATTTCTCGCGCTTTGTGCATGATTCCGATCTATTGGCTGCCATATTGGAATGCGATGAAGACTAATGAAGAACATTGATCGGGCGATAATCCAGTGATCCGGGCGGCATAGAAATTACAGCATTCAAGCCGAACGCACTGTAAACATCGTATGGTGGAACCTTGGTTTGTTTGAATGGTGAATGAATGGTGATTGAATGGTGAATGAATGAATGTTGTAATACTACTGAATATCTTACTGAGGCGCCACCTTTATTGGTCTCGGATTTGAACTTCAGTGACCTTAAATTCCGTAATGGTTGAGGATTATTTATTTCTGATTGGCTGGTTAAAATCATTTCCCTCGCTATGATAGAATGATGATAGTGATAGGGTTGTCCTCAATGACAACTTAATAATCCTTTTCATCAACAATAACTTTATAATTATTTTGTATTAAATTTATCAGTTTTTATTTAAAAAATCATGATGCATGCATTTTAACCCGAAGGACCGACAAGCTTTTGACTCCGAATTGGAAAGCGAAACCTACATGGAGCAGAAAAACCGTCCCATTAACGAGCCATCATCCTCCATCGTCGAAGCCAAAAAAATATTTCAATCGATAATCATTAATAATTCATTCATTTAATCAATATTCATAAATAATTAATTAATTAACCAATCTGCTAATAACGGTTGGTCTGGTGCATAATTTAAAGGAGCGAATTAGAGACTTTCCAACATCGTATCCACGCGATCATATCCGGCCGCGTGACGTCACTCATTCTATACGTGAGCGTGGAAAAGAACTCTGAATAGTCCTGGACGTCCATGGAGTCCATCTTTGCTCCGGTATCCATGGCGACGTCTTTTCAGAACTAGACGCGCCATATTGTTTGGCGGAGAAAGGAAAACATAAAAGGAGACTGCTAATTGGCTCCAGAGTGAGCAGCGATGATTGGATGGGAAGTCAGAGTAAGTTAATTAATTAATAACACACAATTAAAATGTTAATTGTAAATTGTTAATCATGTAAATTGATTAATACATTATGGTATCAGTTAATAATTAAGTTGAGATTCTTAACTAGTAAATAAAATTATTAATTATGAATAGTTAAATAATTGTTAACGTGTTAGGTGAGTAGATAGATAAAGTTTCCACATATTAGGAATGATAAGTTATTAAACAATTTTTCTGTAATAACGAGTGAAAAATAAAAATAAAGTCATGTCGAAATATGAACTTTATTTCCGCCATTAAAAATCCAGTGGCAACCTGGAAACCTATAAGCCAACAACAGGTTAGGGACATAAAAGATGCATTCAAAATGGCGACTACATGCGCATTGCACGTTGAATTATTACGCACCTAATTAATAATGCATGAGGTAATTAAAATTCATTACAACGATCGTCTATTGTTTAAGCGGGGTCTTATTAATAATTCATTAAGGCAACCGGAGGCAACATCTGAAGCTTGTTTACGAATTAGGAAATAAACAAAACAAAACTAAACAATGAACAACTTCAACAACAACAACAACAATCTCTATTGCTTTGTCGATGGAAAATGCAGGTAAAAATCGGACGCTATACGAGTTTGTAGTTTCTTCTTCAACAACAACAACAACAACAACAACAACAACAACAACAACAACAACAACAACAACAACAACAACACAACAACAACAACAACAACAACAACAACAACAACACAACAACAACAACAACAACAGATACCTATAAATAAACAGATTGCTTTAATTGGTATCGCGAGCGACAATCACTTTTTTGGAAGCCTGGAAAGTCGCGAATTAAAATTGATATGTATCCGCTGTGACGGTGGTAGTATCCCGTGGGGGTTAAAAAAAGCGCGGGAGATGCTGAGGAATTAAGTGAGGGGAGAAGATGAATTAAATATTAACAAAAGTCAATAACCATGGACTCGGCACATGCCGATTGCTCGCCCCTTGGGAAAGTCGAGGGATGAATGGATGGATGGATGAGGGATGGATGGATGAGTGGATGAATGAATGAATGAATGAATGAATGAATGGATAAGTGGATAGATGGATGGATGGATGAGTGGATGACTAGATGAATGTCTAAAGGAAGAGTTAGCTTAGTACTGACGGAAGAACTAGCAGGATTAAGCTACAGGTAAGTTATCGTAGACGGACCAATCTCCGTGTGCGACACTTTTCCAAGTAATACCATCTTCTGGAGTTTCGTAGACGAAGTGCAGAGGTACGATGAAGTTCAGGAGCCAATTTCTTCCAAAGACCCAGTATAGACTTCTGTTCCAACGTTCCAATCTTAGCCTAACCTTTGAACTCGCGCCCTTTCCGCCGACACAAATCTGGAATGGCTTGGATTCGCTTCGGTAATCATCGCAATCATCGCCTGGAAAAGACTTGAAGGCAAAACTCGATTCCGACCCAATTAGAGAGGAAAAGGCAGTCTTTCTTTTCTTGACGACTCTGATGCTATTTTCTCTCTCGAAGCTGGTGCAGTCGAGAAGAACCAGCCTCAGCTGTTCGACAAAGAATCCACAGCAGACCAAGAGGAACCAGAGCAGGGAGTACAAGAGGAGAACGAGTACGAAGTCTGACATCGACGTCAAGCCTCTGAACAGTCTGTAAACTGTCACGGGAAGAATTACGTCACCGAGACACTGCAAGGTGTCCACGCCAACGGAGTAGAAACACCGGACGATGATGTAGGCCGAGGCTTGGAAAAGACTGAAGACGATGGCAATGGAAGACCAAAACAGGAAGACTATGAAGTGTCTCTGGTTTCTCAGTCCGACGCAGGTGGCAGCGAAGAAGCAGTGATGGTCCCGTTTGAGGACGCAGTGGCCACAGAGACGGCAGTGGTGGGCCCTAGGGGGCCTGACGAGATTGCACAGCTTGCATGGTTTCCACGACCAGTAAGGGTAAACGACAACGTGTCTACCTTCATGATTTTTCAAACCATCCTGGATTTCCTTCTCCTCATCCTCCTCCTCCATCTTGTCTAACCAGTTGACTTCTCCATCTGGTTCCTTTCCATGGCTCTGGTTGTTTCCAAAGTTTTTCGGACCATCGAATTTGCGCAGGTGGAATCTCTTGTTGACGCCGTTCTTCGTCTCTTCGTCGTATCCGCCACGATTTACTTCCAACGGCCTTGACTGGATTTGATTACAATTCAGATCGTCGTCATCGTCGTCGTCATTTTCACATCTTCCATTATGTTTTTTATTGGACGGATTTAGGCAGATCTCTCCTCGTGGCGATTGCGACAATGTTTTGTTGGAGGTGACAAAACATGCTTCGTCGGTTTGTATCGACACCAAGTACATTGTATCGTGGTTCCACCGGCTGCAAGGATTCTTCCCTATTGGTCTAATGCTGCTAAGGGGCAGGGAATAGGTTTCTTTACGCTTCGACTCGTCAGTTACCCTCGTTTTTAATTGGTCGAGATCTATTTCAAATCCACCAATGCGGTTTGTCAAATCGCCAAGCTCGAACGGGATAGGACGATACCTGGAGTCTATGAGGTGAAGGCAGAACCAATTGGCCACCATCTCCAGAAGGAGGAACGTCCCTAAGAGTCTCTTGAAGGTCAGCAACCAGTCGTTGTGGTAGATGGTCGGAAGGACGTGGTAAGTGCCGCAGAAATACGTGGCCAGCACTGTCGTCCAGAACCACAAAACTGCCAACTTCGGGGAACAGGGAGATTGCTGGCATTCGAAAGTTTTTTGTTTCAGACGAGACATCTTGAAGACGCCTGAAGGAGAAATTATTATAAATTAGTGGATTGTAAGATTACGGATAATAATTAATAATGTCGTTAGTTAATAAGTGGTTTATAAGTTTATAAGTAATTTATTATATCATTAATTATTATTATTATTAATATTATTAATCTGGTTTATAAGTAATTTATTATATCATTAATTATTATTATTATTAATATTATTAATCTGGTTTATAAGTAATTTATTATATCATTAATCATTAATAATATTATTATTATTAATCTTAAAAATAAAAGTACGATTATACAAAGGATTATTAATTAATTGTAATTATATAAATTAAGTTCGTTGTATTGAAAAATAAAAACAATTCAGTGTATAAATCTACACATTCGCCGTAGAAAAGAAATCATTTTTACGCCTGATATTTTCAAATGTTTTGATGACGGGCATGACATGAGTCATTTTACATTCAGATGTTCGACCTTGGAGGAGGCGTTACATAATTGGATGATCTCGCCTACGAGGCATTAAAAGCTGCATAAATCAATCAACCATAATATCCTTTCACGCTCTTTTATGGACCTCTTCTCGTATTCATTTGACATTTGATTCATCGAATGAGTTTCATGCGTCAGAAATTCATCGAGAACATTAATTCATCAATTCATAGAAATCGTATGTCACCAATTCACCGAACAATTCATCATCGGTGCATCTCCGAAAGGCGCGAAAATCTCGCGATGACGTCGATGTGGAAAAATATGCCAGGGGAATATAGATCAGTGTCGAGTCAGAGGTCACAACGATATAAATGAAAAAGAGAGGGAAAAAATCCTTTCCGCACGGCGCAGTTTCTCCTCCGGAGGAGATTGATGACGTCGAGTCACAGAGTCGCTTCTTCTCGTCTGCCATTTCCATGATCCATGTGCGTCTGATCGGCAGCCTGCCTCTTTTCCCGCGTCTTTTCCACGTTTTCTTTCCGCTTCAGCGCCCATCCGCCTCTTTGAATGCGTCTAGAAGCGCCGTGATCCACGATAGAGGAGCGCTGTCCTAAACCGGTGCTCTGTCTTGGCTGGCGGAAGTGTTACGAATTTCCACTTTAATTATTCTTTGTTACTTTTATAGGAGATGACAACTTGCATCGTCGCCATCGTCGGCATCGTCACTATCATCATCATCGTCATTGTCATAGTCGTTATCATCATCGTCGTCGTCATCGTCACTATCATCATCATCGTCACCATCATCGTCGTCGTCGTCGTCATCGTCACCATCATCGTCGTCGTCATCGTCACTATCACCATCATCATCATCATCATCATCGTCGTCATCACTCGACGAGAGCCTGCTGCAATGAGACGCAGCGTCAATTCATTCAAAGGCCTAGGCTCTGATCACATGTTTTTTTTTACCTGCCTCGCAATTCCGGTCTGGAAAATCTGGTACAGGTATTTCGTGTCACGGTTCGATTGACACCAGGTGAAGCGTGAAATTAATGTGACCGAATCTACCTGGTATGGGTAACAATCGAAGGTTTTTTCCTGCTCACGTGATATTTATGCGCGTCCATTGTCGCCATCATTATCATCACCATTAACAACCATAATTTCCATTGTAAATCAACGATATTATTAATGTTGCCATTGACAACTGAGATCACGACCAGACATATGTCATGACCGTAGGACCGCCCGCAATCATGATCGTCATTATCATCATCACCATCGTCATCGTCATCATCATCAACATCATCATCATCATCCAACCTAGATAAGATCGTAAAGGGAGAATAAAGCGATGCACTTTTTGTACGAACCTCGCGAACACATTTAGCATCAGAAATCTTCGCGCATGGCTGCTCCAAGGCTCTCTAAATATATTTTGTATTTTCAACGTCCGCCCGGACACGCTTGACTGGAGCCGCACGATCGCTGATGGATAGAGGAATGATGTGTCTGCATGCCCGACGAATTTCACCCATTCATCCACGTAAGCATCCATCCATCCATCCATCCAAACATCCGTTCATCTAGCCACATGTCATCCACGAGTTCACCATTTCCAGGGGCATCATTTCAGCTTTTTTCTAATGGGGGTGAGGTGGAAAACCCTCGCTTAACTTAAGGAGATGATCTTTTTCTGCTTCTAACAACAGGAGCCCGTTCTCCGTCCCTGCGTCCGCCCCCCCCCCCCCCAAAGGACGCCCCTATTTCTCTCACTTTGTTCTAATCGTGGCCGGTAAAGTGTCGTAAAAACGTGGTTTTCTAAAAATCGATGTTCCTGGGGATTGGTTCACAGAATGATTTAAAACCAGGTCATCTTGTCTCCTCTAAACTCCAAAGATTGACCTGGACTTGAAAGTATTCCAGGCTGATTGATGACAACGGAAAAGTAAATAATGGCACGCAAACGGCGCCAAATAAATTAACCTAATAATGACAATAATAATATTCTATAATATATAATAATATTATATTATGATGATGATAATAATAATGATAACATCATGGCTAAAGTTTAAAAAGCTGATATTAAATCTCTTTGATTGGTAACCCCAAAACAAAAGTTGTTAAAATGGGATGAACGGAAATTGGTTAGAAATTTAGAAATTAGTTTGCATGAGGTAAATCATTGATCCAAATGCAATTTTAACATTCCTACGATTAAAATCAACATTCTGTTTTAGTTAATTAATTCTTGGAAGTTTGAAAACGATTAAAAGTGAAGGCATGAACATAAAATTCAAACCTTTATCTCGAATACTTTATCTTTCTTTTAGTTTAATTCCTAGCCACAAGCAGAGCAAGGGATCTGCAACCAACACAAATCCATGTACTTCTTCCACAGAATGAAACTATGAACTTGTTGAACTATGAACTATAAACTCTTCCAGTTTGAATTCTAAAACCTTTCGTACCAACCTACGCAGTCTTTCTCCATGGAGGCGTACCACAGAAATGAGAAATGAAATTTCCATGCCAATAAATATGCTGACGCCTAATACATGGTATATACTTCATGGAAGAACACGCACTTGCATGCCTACAACATCACTGATCTTTTGATGCGCATCAGATCCAATTACGACCAGCATTTCAGGGTTTTCGTTTTCGACGAAGTTAGATTTCTCTCCCGTTCTTTCCACCTCAATCTCAATCTTTCGGCAAAACAATTTTTTTTTTGGTTTGGAGGGGTCTTTGGAAAACCCATGTTTAACCTTTTGATAGCTTGTTCACCCATATGGTCACATTCATGTGATCTTGAAGTTCTATTTGTACACACTCTACTGTAATCAAAGAACATTTATATCATTAATAATATTAATGGCTATTTTACATATTTATCTATTATGCATATATTAGTTGCTACATTTGAATTCTTACTAAATGTTGCTTAATTTCTAACATAATTGCAACAGTTTTGTGATTCTTAATAAAAACTCATGTTACAGAAAGAGGTTTTGATATCTTTTTTGTAATTATTTAGCTGTAAGAAAATCACAACTTTTTCCCAAGTAAATGCATTCTTTGGTATTGAAAAAAGTTCATATTAAAAAAAAATGAGCATACGTCGGGAACATGTGACGTCGCAGGGTGATGTTATGAATCATTTGTCGAACATTTTCAGACTGGAGAATATAATTTTAAACAATCTAAATTCTAATGTAGAATTACGCAAGCCTCTTAATAAATAATAAATATTCAAATAAACATGTAAACAAAGCCTACCCTAAACTGAATTAACTGAATTAAAATTTAATGATAAAACTGATAAATCGGACTTAGAAATCAAACTTCTAAACTTAAAATGCATTAAACGGTTCTGGATATATTTCTTCAGAACAGCCACTAGGGAACAGATTTAAAAAAATTCGAGAGGTAGAATATACTAAGAGGCATTAGCTAAATAATTTTTTGGTGATGTAATTATTTTAATACAAATATTTTAATACAAATCCCCGCACTTTTTTGCGTTCATGAATTTGTTCGCCAACGAACGTAGCATTTTTCACTTGTTTTGATTTATATTGCGAGTTTCGATCCAGGTCGTGTTTTTCGATCATACGTAATGTCTTCTGGCGCTAGAACCGTTGTAATTCTCAATTTGTACAAGCAATTGCTCAGAGAAAGTCAAAAGTTCGGCAATTACAATTACAGGTTTCTTTATTTTACGGTGAATTTTATGCTAGGCGTGGTTTTGCAACCTTTTCGATGTAACTTCAGATCCTACGCATTACGGAGGATCCGAGATGGATTCAAGGCTTTAAAATTCGAAACGGATGCAGCTAAAATAAACGAGGCACAGAAAATAGCCGAAGAAAATCTGGAAGTAATAAAAAGATCAGTAAGCTGCAACAACGATTTTTGCCCGAACAATTTTATTCAGTCTTTGTTTATTAATAACCTTTAATGAAACATTTTTACAAGGTTATCATGGACAGCCTGTACAAATCTCCACGCTTGGTTATAGAGAAGTAATGTTAAGGAGGGTCGTTGTGAATAAATCCCCTGATTATGAACCCAAGAAATTGTTCATTGTCTTCACTTTAATAAAGCTCGTAATTTCTGATTGTCTTTGAATTCACTTTGTCTTTAAAAACATGTTCAAAATTCAGCAAGGAACAATAAACGGGGTCAAAAATTCTCAAACAATGCATCTGGAAATGAGTCGAAAAACGGATCAGAAGCCAGTTGGCAGGACAAGGGAGGTCAAGAGTTCGTCAAAGTCTTCATTTCATCCTGAGACGTCGTCGACGTGGGTCGGAAAAACTATTCTAAATGCACTTCATTCCAACAATCAATTACCTTTACGAGCAGTTATTATCAAGAATTGCTCTTAAGAAATGCTGATTAAAATCCAAATATTAAAACATAAAGAAAAAATAGGATGGACCGTCCCGGCCAGTCCCTAGGGCGCCCGCAGAAACTCCTGACCGCAACGGTGAATAATTTTTCGCGGAATCAAACTCGAGGAAATTCATACTCACGATTCGTTTCTCAATCGTTCTACGCTACTTAACGTGCAGGGCATCACCTTAAAAACATGCAATGATTGAATTCGGAATTTGAAAGTGTATGTTCAAAAAATCGAGCGGACGTCTGTCGTCAAGGCGACGGGAATCGAAATCACGATCTGCCAAGGGCGGAAAAAATTCTACAAAAAAAAAAAAAAAAAACGGGGGCTTCCAAGGTGTTGTCGACAGTCATGCAAACAGGTGATTGAGAATTGAAAAATACAAACAAAGCAAAATTACGATCGTCCGAAGACCAAAAAAGAGACCAATACATTGGGGTACGGGGAGGTCATGAAAATCGAGGTTGGGGTCATGCACTAGAAGTCCAAAGCAGTACGTCACAACATAGATGGCTTGTATGGTCGGGACCGGTGATTTAAATTCGGGTTCGTTCTTTCGAGGGATGGAGGAACTCTCCTCAGCGCCTGTTCCCCGATTTCATCATCTTCAGGGTCTTCTGCATCAGAGGTGCCTTTTGCGGGAAAGCTGTAAGGTGATAAACTCGATTAAATCATTTCCCAGCGCTTCCGTCGACATTGAAACTAGCGTTGGCAATAGAATCAGAGAAATCCCCAAGGAAGTTGAGAGATTAAACATTCACTGATTGTTACCTTTTCCTCTAAAGCCGGACCCCATACTGCTGCCGGTGGCTCCATTCCTGCTGAAGACGTCCCTGGATGATCTCTTTCCGACGCGAGCAGTGCACGGGTCAAAGAACTTCGTTTTGTGTTCTGTAAGAGAAATCGAATGTGTCGATAATTCTGACGGATCAAAATAACGATTCGGTCTCAGTTTTGTAAATCTGAACTATCGAGACACGCTGCGCAAATTGTGCCGATGAAATCGACCCCTAGTAAAATAACATTGTGAATGTTTAGTTGTAAATAAATTATGCCAATTATAATTAGACTTATTATAGATACATAAATATACGAACACTCCTGATGCTTATGGCGCTATTCAAGTGCACTTATTATTATTATTATTATTATTATAAAATATCTGATATTTAACCTCATAATTTAACTAATAATATTATTAGAGATTACTCCATCTAGTCAGATCATCGATGAACGTCGTTTGAGATATATATACAAGAAATCAATTAAGGAACAGGATAAATTAAAAAAAAAAAAAGAAAAATTAGAAATAAAAGAAAAGTAAGGAACAAACCTTCCTGCTTCATTTTGGCAACGTTCGTCGTGAACTTCTGGAGACACTGTTCAAACTTAGCCTTCATGGCATCTCTGCTGTCCTAGATTATTAAAAGGAATGTCTCTCAAAGACGGATTTAAAAATCCTCTCGGCAGATGACGCCCGTCGAGGAACTATCGCGTTTAATAACGTTTCGATAAGTTATTAACGAGTTAAATTTAGCTCCGACGAACCAAGTAAACTTCCCTCCAAGAGCCAAACTCGTCTGGTTTGCGCTCGGGGTACTTGCGCAGGACGTGCATCTTCCAGATGTCGTCCGATTTCTGAACGACGAGCTGCAATTTAAGTAATAAACTTGAGTTCACAATGAAAAGAACAAGTGTAGATTTTAGTTGCCTTGTCAAATTAAAACAATTTCAGGAGAAATTTGTTCCTATTAATGATCGATTTTCAAAATTACTTGGTAATTCAAAATATTCATGGGAACCATTTTAGTAATTTGAAATCATCTCAATTTGATCAATCGATTTGACCTCAGGAAAGAATTGATCTGATTTTGTAGGAGGTGAGTAAATCCCAAGTAAGTACTCACCGGGTTGAAGTATTCAAACCTCTCCAGCTGAGCGGGGTTCAACTTTTTGAGGACGGGTTCCAGGATTTCGTAAGGAACTTCGCCGATGTACTCGGTATCTTTTAAGAAAAATTAATTTTACTCGTCAATCGAACGATGGAATCACGTTCGGCTTACTTTCTATGTTGTCGTAGAGGAGATGTTGAAATTTTTCGATGAACGTAGGAATGTCTGCAAGAAAAAAAAACACATTCGATTAATCAGTAGACCGACAAAACCATAACGAGAACTCATCATCAGATGCAACTTAACAGATGGAATGGATGCTCTTTCAAACGATTCAAACTCGAGTCAACATTCCAAGAATTCCTTACTTTTCGGAGTTTCGACTTTTTTTCCGCAGAACAGACTCGGGACGGCGTAAGTCCTCCCTCCCAGGTTGTCCTGTTCGACGACCTTCGTGGCCTGTGCTTTCTTCCTGTCCTCAAACATGGCAGAAATATTTTCAAGGTGCTCGAACACCTCGTCCGGATACTCGAAGCCGTTCATCTCCGGCCTTTGGGGAGATTCGTGCGAGAGCAAATCTTCCGCCTCGTCCGCGGAATCTTCCTCAGGTTCTGGAGTCGGACTTTTGGAAGGCTTGCTCTTGATTTCTGGATTCGATTTGACGGCAGACGACTTCTTGGGCTTTGATGTTTTGTTGTTGATGGCCGACAAGAAGGAACCTCCGTTGCTTTCTTCGGGCAGCGGATCCTTGGTTTCGGTCGATATCACAGATTTGTTGCTGGTGCGAGATTGTTTTGGAGGCTTGGGTCTTTCTTCGGGAGCTTCGGATTTTCTCTTCAGATGCTGTTTCCTGTGGTATTTCGGTTGTTAATATTCCAGCAGGTTTAATACCAACAATAATTAAATTAAAGAATAATTAAACAAAGTTTCAATCATTTCCATTAAATTCTTCGACAAAAATAAAAGATGTGATTCAGGAAATGTAGAAAGATCGAACTTATCACTAACTCGGGCGATTCCGTCTTTTTGGGATTTTGTGGTGTCTGCTTCGTCGAGACTTCGACTCGTGGCTTCTGTCGGGGACTGGAGTCTTCGTCCGATTTGTACTTCTTGTCGACGACTTCCTCTATCAGCCTCCTCCACTTGTCGACCAATCCTGCTGCTTTGTTGCCGATGCCGAGTTCTTCTTTCGAGGTTATCGAGTTCACTAACTTCCCTATGGAAGTTTCCTGGCGGTTACAAGTGCTTTTAGATTCTTCTTGCAAATCATTTGATGTAAATAAAATGGTACCATCATACTGTCGTGCCTAGAACGACAGTCTTAGAAGAAATTAAAAATAAAATGTTTTTAAATCAACAGACCTTTATCATTTCGATGGTGACGTTTAACTTGTTGACTTTCTGCAGCATTATGAGCACCTGTGGATGAAAAATAATAACAAATGGTGATAAATAGAGATCAAGGCAATGGTGGCGTTGTGTTAACGAAATTGTTAAACGTAAGATGCGGTTAAGACCGAATGAACGATAGGGAATAAAAAGAGCACGAAATCACGTACCTTGTCATCTTCGTTTCTCTTCAAAAAGACTTCTAGCTGTTTCTTGTATTTCCATAATTTCGTTAACACTTCGGAGGTCATCCTAGATAAAAAATATAACTATGCTTCATCTAGTTTGTCTGACTTTTTGAAAATTATTCAAAACAAGTTGGAAAATATTTTTTGTTTTCCATATTTATATGTTTAAATGTTTTAGGAGAGCCTGCAGATTATACATTTCTATTTTGTATCAAAAAAGTTTAAAACCCAAGTTGTGCTCACTAACATATTAAGATTAATAACACATTGAAAGATAAGTTTCTCTTAAAAAACACATAAAGCTACATTTGATCACAAATAAGACAAAACATTTGGGAAAAAGAAAAATATTCATGAAAAATTTGTATTATTGTTGAGACTATTTCCCAAACAGATGGGCAACATTTTTTGAAATATTATCCACTTTTACACAATTGATTGAGTAGTGATCACTCAAATTTACGATTTTAGTGCTATTTAACTTGTTCGTCGTTTAGACATAAGGAAAGCAGCCTGGAAAATTCGACCATCATGAGACGATTATTAACTTATTTTTTCACGGCAATAATTTACACGTGAAATCGCAGCCATCCCAATGTACACGTTGATGTCATTGAACAGTTTATCATCGGCATAATGCGCTTGATACGAGAACAGATTTTAATTTTACTTCAGTCAACAGCTGACGTGGATTGGCTTGAATTAGACGATTAAATTGGATCGAAACCCGAAGAAGTGAAGAAAATAAAAACGATAACTTACTTTTTAAAAAGTTTGTCTACTTAATATTAAAGAAACCGAGATCTCTACTTAAAAACGCTTCGACACCACTAAGCTCTGATAGTGTCGGGCCAAAACCGAATTTCCATACCTAAGGCAAAGACAATGGATGATGGTATCGCAAGAATATAAAATCAAGAATTCTATTAAATTTACAATTTAGACAATAAAATTTAAATTTTTCTTTAATAATTTTCAATTTCTTTTAAAACTATTTGTAAAAAAAAGTTCGAAAGCAACCGGTTGTTGTAATAATTTATAGCATTTAATTATGGTTGGAAGAAACTCGATGGAGGAATTTGTGACTGCAACAGCAGATAGGCTTGGATGGGAATCTAATAATGAATGAGTAATTACCAGCAAACATTCCTGTATATACAGAAGTATCAGATAGTATCATGCAGTAATTAAGTAGATAGTTTTGAGTTATCATGATTTATCGTATGATAAGTCAATGATACGGAACTTTCGTTAACTAGTCTAAATGTAACTTTCTTATCCGAATCCATTTAGTTTAAACAATATTCCTATATCTGAAAAGAAATATTTTCATAAGGCACGCCGAGTATTCCATCTCTCGCAGTTTTTACATTCCTGTTACGCAACCGACCACTAGAACACATGGTTTGTTGTTGTAGGTGAATGAATATAAGAATATTTGTTAATTAGTCAACAAATTAACGAGTAGCAAATATTTGAATTTCAATAACAAAATTAAACAATGCATTAGATTTCAAGCCTTAAAGGATTCTATTCAGAAATTAACCATAACTTATTTATAATAACATTTCTTCGAATTTTTTTGACTTTGATATCTAAAATTTAAAAAGTTGAAACATGGAACAAACAGACGGAGAATATAAATTATTCATTCAACAATCCACGACCAGAACATGCAAATAAGCCTGAACGCACCGGCACTCTATCCTTTCCATTTAAGGAGATGTTGCATTGAAATTATTTGAATAAATTACTAAATTATTATAATGAAATCTGACAAGGGATATAAAAAGATTTTATGTTCTTACTAAAAAATATCACTCGTATCGCAAGTACTTCGCACTTTGAATTTCAGCGTCCATCAAACTTTAATTTTCCAGAACCTCAAGAATGATGCAATCAAGCATTGAGCGTGTCACTTAAGTGGATGGCTGTTGAGTTGGAGTTTTGAACTGAACGATAATAATAAATATATGTTATTTGTCGATAATAATTTATGCTAATTAGAAAATTAATTGATTAATTAATTACTACAGCGTAGGAAACACGCAATATTGGTACGACAGCAAATTGAGATTATTAACTATAATCACGCTTTTGGCTGAATTGCTTTACACTTATCTAGAAATTATTTTTAACTGAATCAATTTAAGATTATTTGAAATATTTTAAACTGAATTAATTTAATTTTTTTTTTTGAAATATTTTTAACCAACCATAGATAACTTTTATCTTTCGATATTTTGAAATCAGCAATTCATCATTCATCCTTCGAATGAGCAATTTCTCACGACAGAATTTCTTACCCTCCCTAATTTTCGAAATTCGACAAAAAATGTTACTTGTTGGAATCCACTTTTAAATTACATTAATTCAAGAAATTGTTACCTTGGAATCCAATTTTAAATTATATTAATGCAAGAAATTGTTACCTTGGAATCCAATTTTAAATTATATTAATTCAAAAAATGTTACTTTGGAACCCACTTTTAAATTACATCAATTCAAAAAATTCGTTGAAACTCAAAACTTTCCATCTCAAAGAGTCTCTTTTAATAACACAATTTACTGTTCAACATATTCGACAACGTCAATTCAAAAAATGAATGCCTCAAAAGTACGATACGCGGACAGTACTGGAAAGAGAGCGTGCAAGCAGGAAAATTTGGAAACAAATAATATTTCGTCGTCGTCGTCGTCGTCGTTGCTGCTGCTGCAGTAGTAGTAGTAGTAGTTGTGGTTGTTGTTATTGTTGCTGCTGTTGCTGTCGTCGTCGTCGTCGTTGTCGTCGTTGAAGTCCTCGCGTTTGTTCACAAGTGACCAGTTAAACAAAAATTCAAGGTGAAGGATGACTTAAAACATTAAACAAATTATTTAACTATTTAATAACCTATTAATTATTCAATTCAATTAATAATTCGTCAATTAAAGAAATTTTTCTTGGCCTAAATCAATTTAAAGCAAAACAAATTGCACAGAAACATGGCGACCATCATCGCTTGAGACAATCCCTGAGTTGTGAGACCTGAATAAAAAACGGAACAAATATCGCATGCTTTTTGTAGGCAGCATATATTTTTCATAATTTCAGTAAATATTTACTTCATTTAAATTACGTCAAGTTAAAAAAATAATAACATTAATAAAACAGCCTATAATTAGTAATAACATAACAATTATTTATAGTGGTTAAGAAGACCTGGATCTGTGTAATAACCACTCTAATCGTTAGCAATGATAATTCGGAATCCAATTACATCAATAACTTACATCAAGTCATTGATCATTACATTAACCAAATCAAAACAACAACGTCAATAACAACAAGGTCAACACTAGTCGACCTTTAACCTTACCAGAAGAGTTCAAAGTCTGGAAGTAACCCACATCAGACCACGAACTGGAACCGAATGAATTAGTGGCCCTCATTCTGATGCTGAAGTTACTCGATGCTGGAAGGCCAATTATGAAGTCGGACTGGTAGTGGCTGGCCATCAGGCTGCCGTGGGGGTACTGGTTTGATTTCTGGGGGAGCTGTTGGTTTCTGGGCTGAATGGTCATGTTGGTGAGTAGTCTGCTGTTTCTTCCTTCTATCTGTTGGATGTTCGATCAGCTATATGGTCTCATTTGATTGGTTATCGGGCTTTTAATTGGGTCGAGTTAATCAAGTCCGTTAATTAGGTCGGGTCGTTGTTAATGGACGAGTGGCGCCCAGTGGTGAATGCGAGTGGTTTTTGATTGCTTCCTTTTTGATTGGTTGATTGTTTTAGTGCAGTCGTTGGACAGGTGGTGGTTTTATTGATATTGATGATGATGATGATGACGATGATGATGATGATGACGATGACGATGATGATGACGATGATGATGATGATGATGATGATGATGATGATGATGATGATGATGATGATGATGATGATGATGATGATGATGATGATGATGATGATGATGATGATGATGATGATGCTGATGATGATGATGATGATGATGATGAGGAGGATGATGATGATGATGATGATGATGATGATGATGATGATGATGATGATGATGATGATGATGATGAGGATGATGATGATGATGATGATGATGATGATGATGATGATGATGATGATGATGATGATGATGATGCTGATGATGATGATGATGATGATGATGATGATGATGATGAGGATGATGATGATGATGATGATGATGATGATGATGATGATGATGATGATGATGATGATGATGATGATGACGACGACGACGACGACGATAACAATATTATATTTTAATATTATAATACACAATACTTTTATTGATATTGATAATGATGACGATGATGATAACAATATTAAGGGTTTATGATGACGATGACGATGATGGCAATGGTGACAATTTTAACCTATATAAAATGTGATTCACTTGCTGCAAATCAATCATATGGAGTTGATTGATTGTTATCAATCAGATGTTATCAACCGATCTCAATTGTCTGTAAAGATCCATTAGCAGTTTGTTGTATCGATAATATTGCTTTACAAAAATATAATTAATAATAAATTTTATAATTCATGGTTAAATTGTAAAACTCTGATTTTCTATTTATATAATTACAAAATGAAAATCGTAAAATAATACACATTAACAAAAACATTTTAATAAAATATAAATAAAAACATACTGTTGTCATTAATATAATTAATATTATTTTTCAAACATATATTGTCAATAATTAACTTTAGATTGCCAACCGATAATTAATCGAAATTTAATCTCATTTCGAATAAAGTTTCTCTGATTTCAAACAGCAACCATAATCACACAAACGTGATGTCGCATGTCTCTCTTGTTTCGCTCCTTAGTTTCCATGACGACCACACCATCATCGTCATCCTCATTGTTAACATAGTCGTCGTCATCTTCGTCATAATTCTCGTCATCATGTTCGTCATCATCATCATCATCGCCGTCGTCATCATCATCGTCGTCATCGTCGTCATCGTCATCATCACCATCATCAACCAACTAACCAGATGGATGGTGACTGTGAAGCTATTGATCTTGACGAAGGATGTTGTTGTCCACTCGAGTGCGTACCTGTCCGAGTACTTGTTCTTCGTGCGCAGACTCAAGATCTTGACGACTGAAGGAATCGCTTTGGAGTGTCGAAGAGATGGCAATTATATTAATTAATAAAGTATTATTATTATTATTATTAATTATTATTATTATGTAATTACTTGTATATTATTTTAATTATTTTTAATAATAATAATACTTATTGTTATTATAAATTAATACAACTCCCATCTCTTGAATTTATAAAAATATTATATATTAATTAATATATAATGATTGTAACTTGCTGAATAATAATTTAATATTATCGTTGATTTGTTAACTATAATTTATTAACGATATTAAAATATTAATGAATTAATTAATTTCTTAATAATATTAAAATATTGATTACTACTTACGTACTAATTTAGGTGGTAATTCAAATGATAAATTATTAGTAATAATAAATTTTATATAGTAATTTTAATTATATAAATTATAACAATAACTATTACTCATTATAAAATCACAAGAATTGTGTAAAATATTTCCCGAATAAAGTAAAGTAAAAAACCTTTTCATAATAAAGAATACTTTAACCTCAAATCGTAATCAATTAACTGAAAGTCGAGCACCAATCAGAATCAGGGCAGCAGTTTCTTACCACTCAGTAGGATGCTGTGATTGGCTGTTCCCATCCTGTTTGCCCCAACGCACGTATACTGACCTAGATCCGCTTCTTTCGTGTCCTTTATGCGCAGTACGCTTTTGTACTGATTGTCTTCTGAGGAGGTATCATCACCTAAGTAATAATTATGTGTTATTAATTAATTAATTAATTTTAATTAATTAATATGCAATTAACAATTATTAATCACAAATATTTCGGCATAATTAAACCATTTTAATTTAAATGATTTTAATTATACCAGTTTTAATTACGAAATCGTAAATTACAAATATCACACATATTCAATTAATAGTAATTTATAAGCCTCACAATTTATAATAACTTTTAATTATAACAGTCATCATTTTCAGGACGCGACAATTTAATCCCGTCCGTTTCCTCGCACTTATCTCCTCCTCCGATGATGATTATGATGGAAAACCTTTTATTGTATTAAAATTGTATTTTAGTGTCCTTTAAATTTTCAGTCATCTTCCAATTTGTCGGTTGATGAAAAATTGAAACTTTCGTCTTTTCATACTCTGCGCCACTCCTAGCGCCATTAGCGCTCGTCACATGAAAGTCTGGAGTGAGCATCGATGCGTGACGAGTCCAGCGCTGCCGAATGAAGTCCACCGATGCGCTAAAACCGGGGAATGTACTCCGGTAATGGACGCTCCATTTTTACGCTCCGCTGACTCCATCAACAGTCAACATCTTGTCCTTCTCCAGTTCACGAATGGTTCCATCTTTTCCAAGGACTGCTGAACTGGCAAGGTCATGTAGATCGATTATGATTTTACTCACTTTTCGTTCTCCCATTACAGGTAAAGGGCTTACCTGCATTAGCTGTTTACCTGACGCCTCTTGCTTATCATAAATACGGCTTCTAAATTATCACCTATTGCCTACATGCATTACCTATGCTACCTGTGTAATTCAGCCACTCACGTCTGAGAAGGTTCGACCTTCCGGCGTATTTGATTGGTTCGTCCTTGTGATACCACGTGACCAAGACGTGAGAGTGCGAGGAACAGAGGCATTCCAGAGTCGCCGGGTAGCCGGGACCTGTAGTTACCTGGCTGCTAGGCGACCAACACCTGGGCTTGTCTGTAGGTAATCAGGTAATCAGGTGAGATTTAAATAGCGCCGGTGTAAACATAGATTACGTTTTAAATCATCTTATCTGTACTTAAGTTACTTATTTATTTGATTATAGTCCGTTGCATGACTAAGATGATTTGGACTCTGTACTTAACTATTTTAGCGAGGTTTTCATAAAATTTTGTTTATGTAAATGATGATAATTATATTTTATTTTTAATAACTTCATTTTTATTTTAAATATCCTATTGACTTTCTTTTGTACACGTGACTTTTGACTTTAATTGACTTACGGTGTACGACGACCTTGACATTTTGAACCGCAGGTGACCCTACCAGGTTGTCAGCCCTGCACTCGTAGACCCCTGCATGACCCGGGTTCACACTTTCTACAAACAGTTTCGCAGAGTCCGACAAAAGCTCCTCTCTTGCTGAATTCTTTTTCTAACGTTTGCAGAACAAAACAAAAAATATAATAATAATAATAATAGTGATAATAATAATAATAATAATAATACTAATAATAAGTAAATAATTTTGATTAGCTAATGTATTTCTCCAATTTAGCATTTAAATGTTCGCTGAAGGAAAATTTATTTTAACAAATAATATCTAAAAAAATAAATAAATTATATTATAATGGTGATATTTAAGAAATTAATACATTTATTAAGAATCAAAACATTCATTCATCAAAATGTTAACGACTTTCTTTACAAACATTTCAAAACCATTCCATGTCATTAATCTTCTTTTGTTATTTTCAATAAATCCTCAAAGTTGTCAGAAATAAAATAAATTAATAAACATATAAATAGAAATAATAAAATGAATGAATAGTTTTATTAATAAATAAATAGTTAAGTAATTGAACAATATATTAATTAAATAAACATAGTTAATAATAAATAATAAATAAACAATAATAATAATGTAATAAATTAATAAAATACACTTAAATAATTAACAAAATGAATAAACTACCAATTTCGACCAGGACACAACGGGCCTTGGTTTGCCATGGGCCTCGCAAAGTAGATCCAGAGGGTATGATTCATCCACCTCCACGACTTGCTGGTCGAAGGGCTCTA
>JAJTWR010000272.1:137500-187500 GCA_021613335.1 Whitmania pigra | reverse complement strand
TACCGCCATCATCATCTTCATTGTCATCATCATCATCATCATCATCGTCATCGTCATCATCATCATCATCATCATCATCATCATCATCATCATTCATCATCATCATCATCATCATCATCATCATCATCATCATCATCATCATCCATCATCATCATCATCATCATCATCATCATCATCATCATCATCATCGTCATCATCATCATCGTCATCGTCACGAAATCAGAAGGCCACGGGAAAATTGCCACCGAGGACAGATATCCACTCGTAGTGAAAGTCTGTTGCGTAGTTTGAAGTGTTCAACAGGTGTGTTGTAAACAAGCTCAGAGCGTGAACGCAGGTGAAGTTAAATTCACTTTTAATGCCCACTTCCGGCAGCCGGGGCGCCATTCCGAGGATCCCAAAGAAATTCTCGATGAGCGACGCGCGGGTCGGAATGGCTTTATGTATTTTCATGACGTCCAAAGCCGACTCCGCAGAGACTCTGTGTAACGAGTGGGTAGAATTAATCCGCGGCTTTGGTCGAGAGAGTGTTTACAAAATGTATAAAGAACCCGGCTTACAAATTGGAAGCCTTCAAATGCTTGCGTAAACGATTTCGTGCCAGTTCTGTATGTCCGAGATTGATGGATGGATGAGTGAAGGAATGAATTTCATTTTCGGTGAAACGTTCTGGTAATCATTCTTTCACTCAGTCATTCATTCATTCATTCATTCATTTTTATTGTTGCAAAGCAATTCTGGACAAATAGTCAGCAATGAGTCCGCCATTGCAGGTGCTCATCTGATATTCTATGATAGGGGAGGGTTCCCGGTAACGACGGTAAGGATCTATTATAAATGGATTGACTTATGGATGAGTGAATGAATGAATGAATGAATGAATGAATGAATGAATGAATGAATGAATGAATGAATGAATGAATGAATGAATGAATGAATGAATGAATGAATGAATGAATGAATGAATGAATGAATGAATGAATGAATGAATGAATGATGAATGAATGAATGAATGAATGAATGAATGAATGAATGAATGAATGAATGAATGAATGAATGAATGAATGAATGAACGAACGAACGAACGAACGAACGAACGAACGAACGAATGAATGAATGAATGAATGAATGAAATTAAACTGAGAAGTATTCATCCTTTTAACTCTCCACGGGCAAGTCCTAAATCACGTGATATTGGAGACTCACGAACAATGGAGCATCGCTCCTCTTTCCAGATCTTTTGTGACGTCACCCACTCATCTGAACGGAAACAAGTGACGACGACGACGACGACGACGACAGTGGCGGCAAGGACTGCAGCGACAACGGCGATGACAATGACGATGATGCCGATGAAGATGGCGATGATGATGATGACATTGACTAAGATGTTGATGACTATGACGACTCTGGCACAGTAGATTATGCAGTCGTAATGTTAGAAAGTATATTTCGTTATTAACGGCCAATGGAGGTGTTTATTAACAACAGAACGACCAGGAATGTTATTTGTGGCCGGATGTAATTTTGAAGGCGGAAAAATTTCCGAATTATTTAGAGGGGGGGAATGGGTTGATTTCGTGTCAGTGGTGGCGGTGACCCGCACGGGGTCATTGGCCTTCTGTGATGCCCTATTAAGTAACCGATATGGTTGAATTTTTTAAATATAAAAAAAATTAAATTTAAAAAAATAAATATTTTAAATATAGAAAAAATTAAATTAAAAAAAAGTAAATTTGTAAAACGAATGTATCGGTAAGATTAAATAAATTTAAGTAGAACTCTGTCGACCCACTCCATTAACATTATTCGTCTCTAAAACCACCGAGGGGGTAAGTGGCCAGAGGCCCGGCAATGTTTTTGATTTAAAATATTACCCCTGATTTTTTTACTTTTCCATTATGAGATTGGCCCGAAATTACTGATAGTCTCCATTCATATTTCACCCCCAAAGATCTGAAACTTCAAAAAAAAAAAACAAAACAAAAAACAACGACACGAAACCCCACTCAGCCACTCAACCACCAACCACCCTAACCCTACCCGTCCGGTCCACCACCGTCCCCTCAAAATAAACACAGATAATTCCCCGGGTGGCCTTCCGCTCGTCCGACCAGAAAGACCATAAATCCATAGTAAACACCTACGCAAGGAGATTCACAAATCACGGACATGTCTTCAATCTTAGGGAGGTCAGTGCGTAGCTTCTTCGGTCACGTGACTGCAGGGGGGGTATAGGGGGGTAGGGGTGGGTTAGGGCAAGGGTAGGGCTGGGAGGTTTATTGAGCCCGCGTTGGTATGTAGCGTGGCCGAGGGTTCGTGACCAGTTTTGGTGCCCTCTTTTGTGTTTCTGGTCTTCATTCACCTCAGTTTGGCTTGTGATTTATGAGACTCGGAGTCGGGGTTTGACAAGGAAGAATTCATCATAATAATAAAAGTACAATCATCTCGCAGACGATTTTCTGCTGAGTGATTAATGATAGTAGTTGATTGCAGTTGTTTTTGTTAATGTTATAATAATGGCAATGATAGATTAACATGTGTAATATTAATGTACGCTTAATAATAATAATAATAATAATAATAATAATAATAATAATAATAATATAATAATAATAATAATAATAATAATAATAATAATAATAATAATAATAATAATAATAATAATAATATAATAATAATAATAATAATAATAATAATAATAATAATAATAATAATAATAATAATAATAATAATAATAATAATTTATAAGAAATTGTTCAAATTGACGTTGAATAATAATTATGTATCAAGATAATTAAAACATTGTAATCATGTTTAAATCCCAAATTTATTACCTCAGTAGCGTTTAGTAAGACTTACAAGATTCAATCGAAAATAACAAAATAATTGAGAACAAACAGACCTTGCACATTGCTCTTATCCAATGCTATGATGAGGACGACGATAATGGCGGTAAAGTTAGCAGACGATTTCATCACAAGAACACGTTGAAAGTTATGAGCAGGCGTGGAGTTTATTAAAGTCAATTTCAATCGAATATCACGTCTACAAATTGTCGTCCGATTATGTTCAGATTGATTTTCAATCAGTATTCAATCGCGAGTAATCACGATCAATTGAGATTAATGGGAATCGTCTAAGCGGTCGACGTTGAAATGAATCATGTAACGTCTGCTCAATTTAACGTGATTAAAAAACTGTGGCGCGAAATGCCTTTTGGCGCCCATTTATACTTCCACGGTCCATGCAATGCGACCATTCCGAGTGGATTCTTTGTACTCAGTTGGGTGAGTAGTAAAACGTGGGTGGGTAGAAGATAGTGAGATATTGCGATGGGTGAGTAATTGAATTTTTCTAAGAAATAATAACTGCGATAACACCGGTGATAATCATAATCATAATCGATGATAGTTACAGAGAAACTCGTTGCAAATTTCCTTTAAGCTTTAAAAAATTATATGTTAATATTTACCCAGTAATTGTTTGTCTATTACGAAGAATAGACTTTAAGCATTGTGCTGGGGGAGGAGATGATGGGGTGAGCAGGAAATAAACAAGTTTCGGTTCAAAAACATTACAACGACCTCATTATTAAGTTCGGGAATTCGCAAGAGGTTTTTAAGAAAATCGACCTTTATACTTGGAGGGATATAACAAATATATTTAGGAATCGTCATCGTCATCGTCATCATCAACATCATTATCGTCGTCATCATCATCATCATCACCACCACCACCATCATCATCGTCGTCGTCATCATCGTCATCATCGTCATCATCGTCATCATCATCATCATCAGTGTTGTGCAGTATCGAATTACATGTAATTCGTTACTGTAATTAATTACATTTTTTGGTAATTTTTACTTGTAACAATTACAAAAAAAATTTTGTACTCTTACTTGTAACAAATTACTATTTTTGGTCATACTTTTAATTCGTTACCTTTTTGGCGCAAGACGTTACAAAGTAACATAAACAACATTTTAAATTAGTTTAATTTATTTAAAAAAAATTTAAATTCTAGATTGTTATTCTTTGGTTCGTTCGAGAACCTTCCCCTTCCCGATCATCGCTCTTTTGTTATTGTGGTTATCGCCGGTCGTTTTTGTTTTAAATCGGAAATTGTTGATTAGTCATACCGAAGCTTTTTTAATATATAATATTTTATACATATAATAATATAAGATTTAATATATCGTAGTATGGATTCATTTGAAGCCATTTTTAGTGTCGTTAGCGAAGATAAGAGGAACAAGGGTGAAGATAGTCCGTGGCCGTATTTGAACAAAATGTTCAGATTTCAATCAAAGGAAAATCATATAAGTATGCATGCCTACTCTGCCAACAGAAACAAAAACTACATGTTCAGCATATGAAGGTTCTTCATCTAACGTGAAGAAGCACGTGGAACGCATGCATCCAACAGAAGTTAAGGAATAGGGTATATCTGTTGCTAACGATTGTCAAGCTTGATGAGAAACTGGTAGCCAAAGTAGCATCTTCTAATGCAGCAAAGATGGACGAGCTTTGAGCTCTCGTTCATCTGATGCTGACAGTATTAAGACAGTTTCTTCAATTGCAGAAGGTCAACTGATATTCTGATGCAGTACCTTCGAGACCGATCAGATGACATGAACATTATTACTGGAAGCGATACCCTGAAGAAATTATTTATCCAGTTGAACACTCCTCTGCCAGCTAGTGCAGCTGTTGAACGTTTATTCAGCTCTTCTGGTATGACAAAGAACAGCTGAAGGACCATAATGAGTGACAAACTATTCGAGGACTTAGTTATGTTAAAAATTAACAAAAATTTGTGATTGTAATGTAATAAATAAAAAAAACACCAAAAGAATGCATTAGTTCAAATGTTATTACTTAATGACTGTTAGTACTAGCAGTTAATACCAGTAATTGTTTTAACGATAAGAGAAACAATTCCTTTTAAATAATACGGAATGATGTATGATCACAATAATGGCGGCATCAAAGTTACTTGTAATTTTTACTTAAAAGTAACTTTTAGACGCTGTAACTTTTAACTTTTACTTGAGTAAATTTTTGAGACAATACTCTTACTTATACTTAAGTAGCTTTTTGAGGTATTACTTTTACTTGTAACTAGTTACCGAAATGAGGTAATTTTTACAACACTGATCATCATCATCATCATCGTCATCATCATCATCAATACTAATGCGCGAAGATGCATCCGAAATGCTACTTAATTAGCAATAGAGCTTGCGGTGCATGGAATGACCAGGAAATTCGTCACCTGGTAAATTGGGTTTTACCTGGTTTGCCGCTCGGAGTGGAAAAGTGACTTTGACCTAATGGAAATCTAGTGAAGATTTTTGAGCCCACTTAAATTAAAAATAAATATTAATGTTTTTCCAATTATAAAAGATTTTTTAAATAAAAATTAATTAACAGGTATTTATAATAATTACAGCTGAAAATAATTATTATTATTGCAGAAATATAATATTTTAAAGGAAATTTTTGTAACAATTATAATTAAGTATATTTTCAAATTTTAAAACTATATTATCCTAATAATAATAATAATTTTAATTGAAATATTTATAATAATAATAATAATTTAATTATAAAATAATATAAAATAATTCTTATTAGGAGCCCAATTACACGGAAGTAGATTTTCAAGTGGTTTGTAATGGAGATCTGTAGTTCTTCTTAAGAGGATTAGAAATATCGTCATCATCATCATCATCGTCGTCGTCATCATCATCATCATCGGCATCACCATCATCATCGTCATCATCATCATCACCATCGTCATCATCATCATCACCATCGGCATCACCATCGTCGTCGTCGTCGTCGTCATCGACATTTTCAACAAATAAAGGAAAGTGGTTTGTGATGGAGATCTGGAGATTTTAAAAGGATGAGAAATATCGTCATCATCATCATCACAACGACCTCATTATTAAGTTCGGGAATTCGCAAGAGATTATTAAGAGAATCGACCTTCATACTTGGAGGGATGTAAAAATATATTTAGGAATCGTCATCGTCACCATCATCATCATCATCATCATCGTCGTCATCAGTATCATCATCATCGTCACCATCATCATCATCGTCGTCGTCGTCATCAATATCATCAGACTACAGAAAGACCAACAACCTTTACAACAGCAACAACCACAACAACTACATCAACAACAACCACTGAAGCTACAACTGCATCGGGTCTTGTAACGTCGAGAATGATCACGGACAGCGGCAGTGGAATACGAGACGTGGGAAGGAATTACGTGATCCTCGTGGAAAAGAATGTTTGCCGAGAGGAGTACATTTCCTGGATGTTTCTGCTTGCAATTTGGAGTGTTGAATATCAGAGGAAGATGAGACTGCAATTTCGTGGGCATTTTCCACCACTGAACAGTGTCAACAAAGACGAAGATTACAAAACAACTGTAGTCCGCGTAGTCGCCATGTTGCCAAAATGGTTAGGTTTAATTTATTAGTTTTGTTTATCTTTTTATTTAGAAGCATTTGAAGACATTAAACACTCTGAAAATAAACAAAAGAGCAAACTGAATAATTAAAAAAAAAACAATTAAAAAAACAACAAAAAGAGTAATTAAGGATCAGCGCTACATAAATTCACTCCTCGAATGACGTCTCCACCACTGCAGGCATCGGCAGCAGCCTGGAAACAACCGAAATTTTTCCGTTCAAAATTCATTTCCAATTTGAGAGCACATCAGATGCATCATCCATTGGAACGAGAAACTGAGTGGACGTGTTATGAGTGTATGGATGTGTGGGTGGATGTGAAGGTTAATGAATGGGCGGGTGAGTGAATGCGGGTCAAACGTAATCTTGAATGCATAATGTATCAGGATGTTGGAAATTAAGTGGAATGAACGAAAGAACGAGTTGAGGGAGGTTGAAGGAAGGAACATTGATGGATTGCAAGAACACTCCCTATCTTTAGGAGTGGAAAAAGCGCTCGTAAGCCTGGAAAAGAAGAAAACCCGGAGAACACGAAACGACCCCGGAGTAATCAGTCCCGGTCCTTAATTAGTTACACGGTCGTATTAGGAGAACCAGGGCGATGTAATGCGATGTGAAGTCAACGATGTCATTGAGAACAATAAAATCATTCAGGAGTGAAGTGCAAGTGAATTGGCCTGCACTAGTGGCACTCCTCGTTTCTAGATTTTATCCCATACTGTTCAATTTAGCAGCGTACTCAGGGGTACAGTGGAAAGCAGACTATGTCTGGTCTTGCAGAGAGGGTGGAAAATTTATGGGAATTGAAAATAAAATTCTTCGACATTATAATTACATTCGACCAGAGAACATGATTTCAACAGCTCTTTAAGCCCTGTCGGACAGCGTTCGAATCCCCGACTGAACTAAGCGCAGCATAAATTATTGGCTTATTGAGTGAAGCGACGCCGGTACGTAAAAAACATTGCCTAGAGCGATGGCGCTCATAATTCTAATGATTTAACAAATTGGACTCTCAGCGCAGGCCATTGATCACGCAACAGAGAAAATTTGGCCGTGATAGTCGTCCATCAATTTTGGAGTCTCCGACGTCAGTGTTTAGTTTTTCGTTGAAGATTTCTGCAATTTAAGGAATTAATTAATTTACTCGAAGCCTTGCAAACGTGACTTACAAGATCTAAGGATAATATCGTTAAATCTAAAAAAAAGTATAATTATCTTAGATTGTTTTAATGATAGTAAAGTGCCCTAAAGCAACAAATCATAAGAGATGCTACACGTCTGCAACCAGAAAACCATAGATCTTCGACTCGTCTTGAAATCTTTCATCTCGACATTCATCCATTCCTGAATTATTAATCTTTTGATTATTTTAACGAAAGACAACCAACGCGACAATTCTCAAGAGAAGGTCAAAGGAAGACTTTCAGGACCAGAGGTCGCAATGTTGGTTGCTGACATCGAACCATGGAATCACGAATTGAAGGCTGTCGATTACACGAGACAAGTTGGATGTGACATTCGTGTGACCAACCCCCCCTGAGAACAAAGCCAAGATGCAAACAAGGAACGCTATTATTGTTTCATAAAACGGGGCGAATATATTGTGTGGAATGTCAGTTTAAGCTTAATATTTGTTCGACAGCAAGCCAATAGCAAGTAACATTTCATAACCTATAATGAATATGAATAATCTCATAAGTTTGTTAAATTTTAACTCAGCAAGTTGCACGCAACTGCACAGCCATCTGCTGCATCTTCTCTGTTGAATATATCATGTCATGTTGACATTCTAAATTATCACAAAAATGGCAAAAGAAATCAATTGAACTGTGCGAGTTGATAACTAAGGAGTCATTAACATTTAAAATGAACAATCGTTAACTAGATTTTTCAAATAATCGATATTTAAAAGTAGACGGACGTGGCAATTACAGCTCAAAGTCAGCAGCATCTCCAAGCTTCAGACTATTTAGTCGAATTTCATTAAAAATGAACAAAATCGAGCTTAAAATACTGAACAAAATGGTGGTAAATATTATTTATATGCATTTTCCTCATTTGTTGAAAGAATGATGGCCAGCAATTCTCGTTATTTTAATAAGTCGGCAGACATGCACGTAAGATCGTCACCGTCAATATCACCAAAATTTCCCTAAAATAACTCCAGATGCATGAAAATGCATCACGGAAAATTTAATCTCCACCTGCCGAAGATTGATTAACATATTTACTAATCAATTACAGATAAATAATTTCAATTTCTTCCCGATCTTTCACACCCATGGTCATCCAGCTTGTAGGCCTCTATGTAGTACACGCTCCCCCTCTCGTCAACCCTCCTCAATGAGGGGTTTGGATGGGTGTTCTCCATGCTACCAAGAGAAGTATACCCTACGTCGTACAGGGAACAGTAGGGAAGGCTGAGGTTTCTGATGAACTTCCAGAGGCGGTCGTAAGACCAGTGGAGCATCGGGTTGACCCTCATGAACTCCGGCCATCCTGGGTCGGTGGGATGGAACTCCCTCAGGTGGGAACAATGGGGGTCCGTTAGCCTCGTCCCCATGACAACGGCTTTGACCTGAGGATGGACGACCTTGAACTCTGCAAGAGCTTCCTTTATGCTACCCTCGAAGGTGAACAAGTTGATCTGATACCTGTTGACAGTCTTGGCTATGAACTTCTCGACCTCGGGAAAAGTCTGACCTCGACGGATGTAGAGGCAGTTGATGTTGGAAGCCTGTCCTAACTTTTTCGACATCACGGCGTAGACGAGGTGAAGGAGTGCAGTGCAGTCCTTGCCTCCGTTGAAGCCCACGCAAACTTCGTTGGGATTGAAATCTTCAAAACACTTTTCAACTATTTCCAATGCCTTGGAAATGTCTCTGCCAAAATTTTCGTCCTTGTCGGCACAGAGGCCGTAGACTTTCTCGACGGTCCTGTTCATCGGGTTCTTGTCGTAGTTAGAGATTACGAAGGAGCTGAGGCGGTTTTCGAGATATTTCCGACAGTCGTCTACGGCCTGGTCGTTCTCAGACTCCATGGTCAAAGCCACTTTGTAATAGTTGTTGTGGAACGAGGGATAGGATCCAATGATGACGTTGCTGCCAAATTTCTCGTTGGCTTCCACGATGATGTCGGTGATGGAGAATTCATTCTGATTAACGAACAGCTCGTGAGTGCTGACGTGACCTCCCGGATTCCTGAAAACGTCCTCCATGGCTTCGAAACTCTTCTCCATCAAATGTGGCACCCCAGGAAAGATATAAACATTCTTGATGACGACAAGAGGAAAGCTGAGTTTTTTCCTTGTGATTTTATCAAAGCCATACAACAACTTGGAAGATTCAGGAACAAAAGCAAGTTTTAGTTTTGGATTGTGCAAGTCGTCAGTGCCAAAAAAATGTTTGCAAACGTTTACAATATCCGGATGTGGATATAGTTTTTCGCCAAAGGCTGCAGCAACTCCCTCAAAAGTTCTGTCATCATGGGTTGGTCCAATGCCTCCAGAAGTTATGACAAAATTGTACTGGTTTGAAAAGGAAAGCACCTAAGCAAACAAAATGGTTTAACTTGAGTTGTTTTCAATTAAATCAATTGCCGTTACTGGTTTAAAAGACGCTCCAATCAAGTTTTATTAAAACTAATTAAGGAACAACTATGGCAACACCTCGCTTGATATGGCATCAACTTCATCTGGTACGACTGAGATTTTCTTTACTTTGACTCCGAGTTGGAATAAACGTCTTGTCAAAAACTGTGAATTAGTGTCTGGAGTCTGTCCTTTCAGGATTTCATCACCAATGACAATTATGCCAGCCGTGAATTGTGGAAGAATTTTGCCCATGCCGTTAATTACGTGATCGCTTTGGTTCATTATTTTCTGACAGAGAAAAGCTCTTTGACTAAGTATCAATTGCGACGCGACGCCGCTTGACAACCTACTGAACATGTTTTTATAAAGCGTGCAATGCCTGCTTAAAAGTGAAACTTGAAAGTGCTTTATTTTTGTACAGTAATTTACATCAAACTTCAAAAAAACGTTATATTAAATTTGCAAAATTAAATTTAAATGGTTTACAGAATGAAGCTGATATTATGATAGTTACAACATATACTAATCAAAAACTCACTGTGGAGTGTGTAGCTGTTGAAGAAGTTTTACGAATGGTTCTCTTTTTTTTTTGGAAAGTTTAATTTTGATTTTAAAAATTGCCTAAGTTTTCGTAATACTTTCGCTCAGGAAGAAAGTTGCACAAAAACCCAGTAAGCGTTTTAATGAGATTGCTCATTAGTTCAGTTCCATTTTAAGAATAGATCAAAGCCGTTGTTCTAACTGAATTGAAAAATAAAATGTTAAGTGCGTTATAATTAAACTTCTGTTTAACTTTCATTTAGCATAACATCTTTTGATTATACCTCAAAGTTCTTAAAAAAACCGAAGTTATTCTAAACACATTTAGACACTATTCATGATTTTTTTAAACATTCCGCTTGTGATTGGTAAAGTTCAATCTACCTGAATAACTTCACGTGTGATGACGACCGCCACGATATAAGAGCTCTTCTCTATAAAAATAAATGTTTTGTCGCGCACTCTTAAATTTTAAAGATCTCCCATTATTGACTGATAAAGTGATCGTTCACAGTCCTGCACAGAGTTTGACGTTCAATGAAAGATACGTCAAGAAAAATATAAGTTATGTCAACTAGCGAATTCTTCGTCAAGAAACAAAGATTTCCTGATGAATTTGAACTCCAGTCAAGAAAGTCTTCAACATCGGAAACTCAATCCTATGAGGGCAACAATACGGCTGGAAAGGAACTGAAACAGAGATTGGCTCGCTTCAAAACCAGTGGAAAGTTCCATGTTCTCGGAAGGTTTATGAACGACTGCGATGTCGATGCCAAAAAGGATACAGAAGGAGGTACTCTGAACACGGCCTACGAGATGGACATAGAAGAAATAGAAGAGTCACACGATGGTGAAGGAGCGGAAAGTTTCATTATGGATTCCAGTTTTAGCGAGAATGAAGAACAAAGGCCAAAGTTATACGAGGAAGAACCAGATGAGTTGGTATTATACAATGATTAATTTGAATATGAGTATCGAAATTCACATATTTTCATCTGAATATTGAAATTAAAATTTAAGAATAAACAATGAGCCAAATTTCATCAAACCACCTAATTTTAGTAGTTAACACCAAATCATTTTGTCACATTTCAAGAGAAGAACGAATAAAAAGATGGAACGTTTTCGGCAAATCGACAAGAATCAGCGATCAGGCCTCGAAGGATGCCATGTTCTCCATCCTCAGACAAATATCAAAAGTCCTCACGTATCTTGTGATGATGCCCTGTATGCTTGGACTGCTTCTCTTAAGCAAAGGTTCCTTTTTGATAGCCGTGGCCAACGTCAAACCAAACAAGCCTTTTGCCAGTTCAGAATTCGATAAAGAGATGATTTGCCAAAATTTCTTAGTGAGCAAGCGCATCTCCAAGAAACTCAACGCTACTGTCTTCATCACCACGTATGAGAATTCAACTTACACTAGGTGTGTGGACATCCCGGAAGGCTACAACCCAAACAAGACTTTCACGAAGTTTTGCTCTCAACATGGAAAAGGTCAGGAAAGTGATAATCTGTTTTACGCGGATGAGTGCATAATTACGCGCAACTACTGGCTTTGGTGTCTCTATCTCATGGTCGTCACTCCTTACGTCTTCATTATCTTCAAGTAAGACCTTTGTATAGATTGTTAATTATTTATTAATATTATTTTTTTAAAGCATGTGTCATTTGTATATTGACTGTTTGTCATTTATTTCTTATTAATTGCCTATAAATGTCTGTACAGGAGTTTGTGGAACATGGCATTCAAGAAAACTTACCACACGAACCTCAAAACAATCGCTTGGTCCATTTTCATGGAAAGTTTACACTCGTTGGGACTTTGCTGCCTGGTCTTTCTGGTCCTTCCGTCACTGGACAACTCTTTCCAAGTACTCGCGCTACTCCTTGGTGTAGCCTTCCTACCATCCTGTTTGAAAATATTTTTAAGATCAAATAAAGAGACCACTCCCTATTCGACGATCTTCCTCGACGTCGTCTCGAGTCTAACCCAACTATCGGCCTTGATCGTCTGGCCTGTTCTCATAGGCACAGGCCATCTCAAGGCCAGGCATGGTTCTTTACTTGCCTGGTCCATACCACTCTCATTGCTGTTGGTTTCACTGAGGTGGACTGAGAACTACGCCGATCATCTCAACAAAGTACCCATGTCTGTAAAGAAGTATCTCAAGACTTTCATCTTCAGTAACAACGAGGCCAAGACTGAAATCCAACTCATTGCGAATATTTGGAAGATTTGCCTGACGACGGTCTTGATGCCAGCCTTTGCAAGTCTTCAGGTCGGGGACATGGATCCATTTTTCGATTCTGCTGAATTCAAGAAACTGTTCACCTCTGTTTTCGACTTCGACCCGAGATGAGTATCTAGATCATAATTATGACGCAACATCTATAATTAAACAGCTTATAATTGCAATTTTTATTTATTTGAATAGAATAAATTAAATAGAATTAAATAAGCAAATAATTATGCGACATTTGATGATGATTAACACGAATGGACCCACGCTTCATACATTAGGGAAGTACTTGAAAAATTCCTCTTGAGTGTGGAATTTATTGAAATCTTCAAATGATTAGAAGACCTCTCTACGTCCCCACTTAGATAATAATTTTATGGTTTTTGAATCATACCAGGGTGATTGCAAATAATAATAATAAATAAGATGAGATAAACAATATAAGGTTTATTAATAAGCTAAAATATAATAATATTAATAATAAGTCAAGCATGGAAACATTTTAATAGCAATATTACGGATTCTAATAATCTCTTCTCATTTCCACAAGGTGCAAAAGCGGAAACATAGAAGCCATGTCTTCGGAAGAACTTCCTTCAATGGCAAAAGACTGGATTTGGATGTGGCTAACACACACATGTTCCTCGCTGATCTGCTACTTCCTCGCTCGAAGTTCAGCCAAAATCTTGATGCAGAGAGCCTGCTATGCTTTGCCTCTTGTTATCAGTACCCCCGTCCTTTGGCTCCTACTCGTTGGGGGTTGCCAACTCTGGACCCATGATCCATGCACCTTCCTAACCAGCTTCATGCCCGGCTATCTATTTTACAAGTGCTATCCCAAGGATACGCTGATAGACGTATGGGAAGACCAGTTGTGGTATCTGATGCCGATATGGTGGTTGTCAGAAGTTTGGATCTCTTGGCACATTTGGTTCCCTAAATCGGAAAAACTGGCTCCAGCAGAGAGGTTTTGTGATTTCAAATTGGCTATTCCGAACATTGGAAATTTTATTCAATTGAGTATTGCATTGATGAACTAATGTTTTATTTGTAGAAACGAAACCTAGCATATATAATTCTAATGTTATAGCGGTTCTTGGTAGGATACGCATTGATTGGACAACAGGATTTTTGAGATAGTTATCAAGTATATAGAAGGAATTTGGCTGGCGAGATCTGATGGGCCAATGTTGGTAAAATACGAATTGAAAGTGTTAGTAACGTCAGAAGGTGAAGTAGGATTTAAGTAGCATTCAGCTTAAACAGATAATGGCTCACAATCGATGATTTAAATTTTGCTTCGTTCTTCAGATTTCAGCAGCTTTTTAATATTCTAATTTTTTGTCATTAAACCGTAAACCTTTAGGTTTTTAGCCTGTATTCTTCTCATTCTGGCAAAACTGAAATAATCTTTCTGGAACTCAGTTTCCAATCCAAAGTGCTTCGTCAATTCGACTAGTCTTTCGTCTTTCATTTTTGTCCTTATCATGTTCTGACAAATTTCAGAAAACAAGATTGTTCTTTCTTAGGGTTCTATCTAAATTAATATTCAAGTTGGCGCTTGTATCGACAACTGTGCGCACTTTACTTTCTCGATGAGGTCGACGTTGTTCTTGAATAAATTAGCCCACTGTTTTTTTCATTTTCGTGGAATTTGTAACTGATAGAGTGAACCCATTAAAGATGTCTTTGAAACTAGCAAATTCTTCACTTAATTATTTAATTCCTCACTTGTTCTATCAAGATGGAGTTAATAATATCATCGATATCTTTGATAATCTCCTGTGTGTTTTCCTCCATTATTGTTGGGTTGACCAGTTTTTCAATTACACCAGCACTTTCTTTATCACATTTATCACATAAAACGTAAATCTGGTTTAGCCGAGTTTTCAATTTCAAACCTGGCTTCTTTTCGCGCCCGCAGACTTTCGGCCATTGTTCTCAGAATATACTCAGAAGTTCAAAACTATCCAAAAAAATATGAATATTATTCATTTGAATATCAGTTAGGATACATATAGAACTGATTAAGTTAGTGTTTTTAATGTAAAGTATTTACAACGAGATTTAATTTGTTTTAGTGAGTTTTTAGACATTGGGCGAGACAAATCTGTTTTAAATTAGCATAATTTATTCAAATAATAATAATAATAACAATAACCAGATTATTTGTACTGTCTCTCTACGATGGGGTTCTCATGGAACAGTCGTTACTCTACAACCGCAGAAGGGCTGACGATGCGCGGAGCAAGGAGACTAAACACGTTAGCATAGAAAGTGAATTTAATTAATTAATTAATTTATTTATTTTGTTTTTCAAACGAGGTCAAAGTGATTTTAACCTCTTACACGACCAGCTATGACGTGTAATTTCAAATTTCTCACCCTCTTCGACATTTGACCCTAGCATGTGACCATTGATCATGGTATTTCCCATATTGCGAACTGTTTTGTTAGCGTTTGTCACGGTTCTTAAGAAATTTAAAAATAAGTTTTTTGTTATTTTCGAAATATGTTAATATATTTATTTCTTGGGTGGGTCGTGGTGAAAAACAAGGTAATTTTTAATAATTCGTTGGGAATTTTTAAATTTTAATGATCATATTATCATCCCCTCCTGTGATGATGTAGATATATTTCCATTTTAACTGTTTAATAACATTACTTCCAAAGATAGAATTTAATATTATTACTAATTAGTAATTTATTATTATTATTATTATTATTATTACTATTATTAGTATTAGTATTAAGTGATCATAAAATAACCAGCATCCATTTGCTGAATAAGAGGTTGGACAAATCATTCAATCGAGTTGTTGTGGATTATTTGCGGTCATAAAAGCATAACGTAACTACATGATATTATTCATATCATTGTTATTTTTATTACTAAAAAAAGTTATTATTAATCCTGTTGATATTTACAAGCAGTCGAGCAAATAAGTTATGGAGAACGCCAAAATTGTTTAGAAGATTATGAGGCTATCAATTTCTTTTTATGAGCAACATCACCGTAATATGAATAGCAATATCAATAATGGATAACAACAATATCAATAATAACAGATAATAATAACATCATTGACAAGCTAATAATATAATACTATCATAAAATGTCATAAATTACTCTCACTCATATCGTCAGAGGATATCCTTAAATCGTTAAAACCCCATCTCGACAGAAAAAGGCGGCAAAGTTCAAAGCAATCGACGATCCGATCTTCCTGGAAGAGAGCAACTGGAGCAAAGACAGGATTCCACACATTTACATCTGCGCAACCATGTGGCACGAGACGAAGCCGGAGATGATTTCAATGCTCAAATCCGTTTTGAAGTAAACGATTTTGGAATGAGATTCATCCCGCTCAATATTATTGTCTATAGAAATAGTCTGCGTGATTCTTTGTCGTGGGACGAGCTTTGATTTCCAAGAGTCCGTTAATGGCGTCAGAAACGCCGGACATTTGTATAGCGCCTATTCCTAACGATGGTGATAGCTAGAAGAATTTTGCAATGTGGATGTAAGGTGATGGAGCATTTTTAATTCATAAGACAGAAATGTAAATCGCAATAATTTTTTGTAACCCGAAATTTGCATTTATTGCATAATGATGATGAATTACTTGTAGATAATTTAATTTCCGATTTATGAAATAATTTTTAATTTTCAGACTCGACCTGGACCAATGCGCCAGGAAGAACGCTCAGAAGTTTTTCAAAATAAAAGATCCTGATTATTATGAATTCGAAAGTAAATTTATATTTACACTTCGTTTCTTATTAGTTAGAAATGTCGAATTATTATAATTCATAATAATTGATAATTATTTAAAAATAATAACATTAAGAACAACAACAATAATAATAATGCAAATAATAAACAACAACAACAATGACAACAATTATAAACAACAACAATAATACAAATAATAAATAAAGATGATGGTTATTATTATTATTATAAGAAAACCTACAAAATTATAGTATTCTTTCTCAGGTCATATTTTCTTCGATGACGCCTTCAAAGGCGATGAAGAAGATAGCAAGAGAACGAACGATTTCGTCAGGAATCTCGTCAGCGTCATGGACGAAGCAGCTTCGTAAGTTTGTTCATGAAAGCTGAATATAAGGAATAAATTCTTAGTCACTGATTGAGACTTTGAAAGTTACTGCTAAAATAATCTTTTAATCTTTTAATTGGCTTTAATTTTTCAAGAGGTTTCAGTTCTGTTTAGAATATTTATATATCAGTTGAGTTTAGATTATTATTTTTTTTTAGGAATAGATAATTCAATGACGATATCGGAAATAACCAGATACTATTAATATCGTTAATATTAATAATAAACTAGCATAAAAGTTTTGTCAATTAAGTTGTAAATGCTCAAAAACCCAAGTACTCAGAACGTGTTCACACAACACATAACAGGGCAGTGCATGGGATACCATTATCTATTCCTCACCCTATCAAGTACAGTACTCCTTATGGAGGTCGTCTAGAGTATAATCTTCCTGGCAGCAACAAGATCATCGTACATCTCAAGGACAGTTCCAAGATCAGACACAAGAAGAGGTGGAGTCAGGTGAACCATTCATCTCTTAATTTTTAACTAAAATAATTTTCAAGTAAACTAAATAAATCTATCTAAGTAAATAGATAACCTTACCTCGTTTGCTTATTCCAAGGTCATGTACATGTATTACTTTCTCGGCTACAACATAACAATGGGCCCATACAGCGAGAGTAGAAAGATGACCAAAGCAGAAAACACCTTCCTTTTGGCCCTTGACGGAGACGTTGACTTTGAACCTTTGGCCGTCATTTTGTTGGTCGACCTGATGAAAAGGAATGACAAAGTGGGGGCGGCTTGTGGACGCATCCATCCAACTGGCTCTGGTAGTATTCTGATGCTATTGTTTGTCGTTATTGTATGGTTTCGAATGATTAAACAATGTAATAGGGTGATGCATGGCTTACTATAAGGTGGAGTTATGTATTTATTATTGTTAAGTATTTTTTATGAATTGCCGGTATCTTAGCAAATGCAAATTTTAACTTTAGTAGCATTAACCCTATCCCAAATTCAACTAACAATACATAAATATATGTAAATATGTATGTAAATATAATGTAAATATGTTTGTTTGTTTTGTCCAAATCATCTCAGTTATGCAACGGACTACAATCTAATAAATAAATAAACGTTTGTTTGTTTTGTCTTAAATACAATTGTGCCGATCCGTGTTTTAGGACCAATGGTTTTATATCAAAAATTTGAATACGCCTTGGGACATTGGATGCAGAAGGCAACGGAACACGTCATAGGGTGCGTCTTGTGCTCTCCCGGATGCTTCAGTATGTTCAGGGGGCTTTCCCTGATGGATGAGAATGTTATGGGGGCTTATGCAGCCCAGTCTACTGAACCCTTTCACTACATTCAATATGATCAAGGTATTGTCACTGGATTTCAATTTTCAACTGATCATTGTTTAAGCTTGAAATCTACTTTTTATTATTTCGTTCAATCCATATAATCTAATTCATTCGAATATATCTGCGTGTACAACTCAAATTGTCCTGCACTTTGTTCCTTGGCAGGAGAAGATCGCTGGTTGTGCACGCTCCTGCTCCAGCAAGGATACAGGGTTGAATATTCAGCAGCATCGGATTCGTACACGTGCGTTCCCGAAGGCATTTCAGAGTTCTTCAACCAGCGCAGACGTTGGATGCCATCGACGATGGCCAACATCATCGACCTTCTTCTCTCCTGGCGACACACGACAAAGGCGAACGAAAATATATCGTTCCTTTACATCGTTTACCAGGCGGCACTGTTCTTGGTCTCTCTGGTTGGACCCGGGACCATATTCCTCATGATAGTTGGGGCCACGAACGTAGCCCTCGATAATAAGATCGGCATGAACATGACTATCGTCCTCAGTGCCATTCCCCTGCTTTTCTTCGTCTTTGCCTGCTACATGTGCAGCAGCGAATTTCAGGTGAGTTTCAGGTGGCAATAATTGAAGTCGAATAAAGTTTAAAAGCAATATGTACGCTGCCAAGTTTATTATTCACGGTTTTGATTTTATTTGATAAATAATTAAAAAATATATTTTAATTTAATATGCAATGTTTCTTGTAGCTTTTTCTCGCTTCTATCCTGACCTGCTTCTACTGCGTCATACAGATGTTGGTTTTAGTTGGACTCATGGTCCAAATGGCTTCTAATCCGATCGGTTTTCCAACCACCATCTTCTTTCTCTTTGTCAGTAGTATTTTTGTATTGGCTGGCATTCTTCATCCTCAGGAACTGGCTTGTCTCTTCTGCGGATTCATCTATTATTTGGCCATTCCTAGCATGTACATGTTGCTGAACATCTACGCCATTGTCAACTTACACATAGTCTCCTGGGGAACCAGAGAGGTCAAGCAGACGCCTACAGAAAAGAAGATCGAAGACTTAAAAAAAGAGGAGGCAGAAAGAAAGATGATGGAAGAGGTTTTGAAAGAGAATAAGTTGATGCAGAGTCAAGCCAGCGGCGACAAATCAAAGCTGTTGCCAGTTTTGATGTCGGATGGCGATGAGGGTGTTTCGTTCAGCTGTGGTAACTGTTTCAAAGTCATTTGCTGTGGAACAACCGATGCAAGAGAGAGGCAGTTCGATCGCCTGTGCTGCGAGATTGAAAAGCTGCAGAACTCTATCGAAGCATCCAAAATGCCTGAAAAAGTGGAAAAATCATTACCAGAACTTCCAGATCGAAGAGTAAAGGAAGTCGAGAAAAAGATCATTCAAATGGAGGACGCCAGCCAAGCGGACAGTGCTTGCATCACGCCGGACAAAACCGGTTGATTATGGAATTGCTGGATTACAAATTAACTACACCCAGTTTTTTTTACATTTTTTATTGAATTATTTCAGAAACGGTAAAATCTTCTTGCGATAAAATGGAGCCTGACAAAGATCCAGCTTGGATCAAGGACAAAGAACTCGGTAATGGTCCAATTGGTCATCTTAGACGAAAAGAGGAAACATTTTTTAAGGTACTGCTTTCGAAAATTAATTAATTATTTAAAAGTCACTTTTGTAGAATGAAATCCATATTATAAGTTTACTATTACAACCAGTCAAACGGTTTTCACAACTGTTACTCATTTTGGAACTAAATTTAAATTAAGAAATGCAAAAATTCGCTTTTATACTAACTTCATCATCTACAATTTTACAATTGCCTCTTACCCAGGACTTGATCAGCAAGCTGCTTTATCCTCTCAAGAAAGACAAATTGGCAGAGGAAAGGAATAGCGCAGAGCTCAAGGACCTCAGAAATAAGATGTCCTTGAGCTTCCTGCTTCTCAACTTCACCTTCATCACTGTAGTCTTTTCTCTCCAGATGAACCTCGATAAATTATACATTCCCTGGTTCTTTGGAGACAATATAAACGTCGACCCGATAGGATTCACCTTCATGATTGTCTTTGGTATCGTCATGATCGTGCAGACACTAGGTTGTTATTTTCATATAATATAATGTAATATTAATAAGATTATTCTATAAAAAAAAGTTTATTTTCATAATTTATTCAATTAGTTATTTCAACAATTATCTTAACATAATATGTAAATAATAGGTTATGCACATGAAATTCACCGCAAACAATAAACACTGCACCAAGTATCCACATACGTGAAACCGTACAAACGACTTTCCAGAGAGTTTCCCGTATCATCCAACATTATCCAATATTAACCAAAATATCCAACATCATCTAACCCTAACCAACATAATTTAACACTATTCAACCTTATCCAAGATCATCCAATATTGGATCATTACAGGCATGGTTGTTCATCGTACAAGTACCTTTCTCCACATTATGGCTTCGACGGAAATAGATTTCAAGTGCTGCTCCAAGAGAAATAAAAATGCCCAGGACATCATACGCGACTACCTCGTCTTGGCCAGAGAAATGACAATTCTCAAGAATGTCATGAAAGCTCCGAGTGCAAAGTTAGTCGTTAGCTCGACTGTTGAATTGCATGCTAATCATTTTCAATCAATTCGAAATACTGATTCACAAATTAATTCTGCTAATTCATTGTTATTTAAGTTAAAAAAAATAGCAATAATATGCACTTTATCGATGAGAGAGTCAAGAATATAACTGAGTTTAAAAGGCCAATAACAAATATTGGTCAAAAATTATCTCCTGATTATTACACTATTACCCAATTACCACTACCACAGAGTAACACCCCCCCCTTCGACCTGCATGGGGACTCTGGCAAGCGAGTTCAGCGCCGACAGCATGGTAAAGAGACCCAATAATCACAGGAAAATAGGGAGGAACACGAGGTTGAGACACCAGAGAAAGGGTTACATGTCTTTAGGAGAGGTGAAGTACTTGACTTTTCGACTTTGATTTGGTTGCCGTGCCAATCTTATTACTAAAAATAAGGCCATTTGACGCCTTTCGGTTCAGATATTTTTGTTTTGTAGAACTGTCCCATGTTGATAACAGTCATATTTATAATGGCAATAGTAATAATAAAAATAATAATAACAACAATAATAATAATAAGTAACAATAATAGTATAGTAATAATAAGAATTACTATAATGAAAAACAGAACTTTCGAAAGAATTGCAAGAGACTTCAGGAAGAGATCGACAAATGTCAGGAAGTGGACGAGATCCAGAACAAGTTAAGAATGCCAGACAAAGTTTTCCATTTGATGAAAAGCAACTCCATGGCCACAACCCACAATTCTGACCAGCAAGCGGCCGGTCATCCGTCTAGTAATTTCTGATTTCCAAACCAAATGGATGACTACGAACCTGAGTCATATAATAGCTTCAAATTTGACGATGATTATATTGAAAATTTAAATTTTAAAACTATCTATTAATAACATTATTGGCTTCCATTGATTTGTTGGAGATTTAAAGCAAATAACAATAAAAGATGCAAAAACATCGACTTAAGTTCGTTGCATTTCAAACATATTAAATTTATCAACTCTCCAACTTTATTTCTAAGCACGTTGAAGTTGTAACAATTTCAAAATTGTAATGAATGTTTCGTCTTAGTCTGACTGTTTGAGTCGTATTTAGGAATCTTTTAAGTTGAAATATTTCTAATGAAATAACGAATCGTCCGGTCACGGCATGCCGTTCGATACAATCCGAAGGTCACGAGTAAAAGTTTAAAATCAATCGAGAAATATAAAGCAAAAAAAAGCACTGATTGCCACCAATCGGAGGAGAAAACAGGTGAAACAAGATGGCGGAGAGGGATGAAACGGAACCAAGATGATTACTCAGCCGGGACAATCCAAGGGCATTGATGGTCGAAACTTGCAATATCCAGGAACACCATAAAAGTGGAATGCTATCATTACCATGAGTAGGAAAGAGCCTAGTGCCTACTAAAGCTAACATCAGCATTTTTGACAACTCAGCCCAGAGATTATCAGATGATTATGATGATTATGATAAGCATTGGTAATTGCAATGCAACTGTCAAAACAAGAGCTAATAAAATATCCAGCCCTGAAATAAGCTTTGGCATCTAGGTCGTTTAGTAATAATAACGTAGTAATAAGGATGCCTAATGCTTCGAGCAAAAGGCCGAACAATTTAATAATACCGTTAAAAATTAATAATAATAATAATAATTCTATTATGAAATGCCATTTAATCAATTTTAATAATACCATTAACATTAATAATAATAATTCTATTACGAAATGCCATTTAATAAATTTAGTGAATGTTAATTTTCTTGCACATGTATTACGAACACAATGTATGATGTCTACGACGATGATAATAATAATAATAATAATAATAAACAATCACAATGACAACAACGATATACAGTGTTTAAGCAAAGACACAATCTGCCATCTGTTGTGAAAAACAAAGCAATCACTTCATCTCCAGTTGACTCCAGAAATCACGAGTTCACTGCCCATTCCGAGCAAACCAACCGACTTTAAACTGATGTCGAATTTGTGAAATTAAAGCATCTTAAGATAATAAAAAACGAATTTGAAAAATATTGTCAAAAAACAAAAATTCTTGTTTACCTAGGAGCTAAATAATAAAAAAATCAATATCCTGTGAACAATCACTTTACGCTAAAATGCTACTTGAAATTATAAAATTATAAGGAGTGGAAAAACCCAAGAGTGGTTTTACTGGCCAGATGATGAAGCACTTACAGAAAAAAAAAATTGACCTTGGACTCAAGTAGCAATAATAATAATAATAATAATAATAATAATAATAATAACAATAATCACTAAATTATAATAATAAATCGGGTCAATATTTAAGTACTAATAATTAATACGTGTACCATTAAGCCTTGTGCAATGGTTCAGTCATGAGTCCAGAGAGCTAAACCAGGTCAGTCACTTTTGCATCCAACATTACCATTACCATCATCATCATCATCATATCAATGGCAAATAGAATGCACAACTGCCAAACAACCACTCGAAATGTATGTATGTATGTATGAGTGTATGTATGTATGTATGTATGTATGTATGTATGTACGTATGTATGTACAAAGATGGTGAATAAAAACTTGAAAAAAAGTGACATCACCCCAACAATAGGTGCTGTTATGATAATGATGCTGATAGTTGCGAGGCGATGATGATGACGACGACCACGAAGAGCAGATTTAATCTCGGAGTTAATTACTTAATTACACGAAAAAAAAAAAACAAGAATCAAGGTCAACTATCAGTTCTAAATGTCGACAAGTCGTCGCCGTCGGATCCACTGTTGACGATCGGTCGAGGCCATCACAGCCTCAGTGGCTGACCCCTCCTAGCTGCCTGGATGTCGTTCTCCATCAACTCTGCTATACTCTCCCTGTGGAACGAGGCAGGTTTTGAACCGCGTTAGTTCGAGACAAAGAGGGCAGTTCTTTGTTATAACAATAACATTTTTTGTGATTTCCACAGTCACCATCATAATCGTCATCAACACCACAACTATCACCATCATAATCATCATCAACACCACAACAATCACTATCATAATCATCATCAACACCACAACAATCACAACCATCACCGTCATTATGATAACTCGCCTGATGACTTGTATCCAGTCGTTCTTCTCCTCCTGCGTCGAAGCAGACATCCTGTACACGCTGTGTTTGCCTGTTTAAGACGAGCGATGCCATGTTATCAGTTGACATGTTATCAGTTGACAGTCGAAGAAGAAGAGTCGGTAAATAAATATTTTAAATCGGTGCAATAACTAATCCCGACTTGTAATAATAACATTGTTATTAATAATAATAAAGTCCTTTTGAAGGAAATAAGGTAAACAGCAAAAAAATAATTAAACAATCATTAATAATTTTGTAATACTGAATAAAAATACTGCTAATAATAATAATAATAATATTTCCATTGGAATTTCAAGGTTTTACACTCGTTGGAATGTCACTCCTAACTACCTCGGCTTGTAGGCTGAAGGAATCATCATCATCACCCCCACCCCATAATCATTATCATCACCTCCTATTAATCATTATTTCATTAGACACTGATAAAAGTTAATCTCAATGGGAAGTCTCGTGATTATAATAATACTCCAGTGCAAGAGTGTAATCGTCTGCAATCAAATGTAGGAAATTCTTTTTTTTATGTATTAACAATATTGGTTCAGATGATGATGATGACGATCACGATGGAATTTGCAGATGCTCGAGAGATTCGATAAGCGCCTCAAACTTTATCATCATCATCATCATCCTTATGTCGACCACTGTTATCATCACCACCATCGTAGATATCGATGTACAATGATAATGATGATCGATATGGAAGTATGATGATAACGACTAGAACTACTATCATAATCGCCATGACACCGAATATGATTCCTCCTGCCAATGGCATTTCAACGATGTCAAAATAACGACTCCAGCCACCCATGCTCAATTACTCCAAACGACCTTGAGACTGAAAGGTCAGCTGGGTAATTATCGGTCCGAACTCAGCCTTCGACTTTCGAAGCTGACTCCAAGGATGCGCACAAAAGCACAAATGTCACACTAGTCAGCACACGACAACCAGACACACTACCATTATTTAATATAATTGTCCAAAACTCCCACTGCTATAGATAGGATGGCAATAATTAGCTGTCGTCAGCATCAGTAGCACCATCATCTTAAGGTATACATATTTTTTAAACTGCAATAGCAAAAGAGAATTGATCCTTGGAGGTTTCCCAGGAATACAACTTTCCAATTAAAATGTCTTCATTCATTCCACCACAGAATTGGCATATTAGTGAAATAATTTATTGTTCAACTTAGACATCGATAAACAGTTAGAAATTTAGAAATAGACAAGATATTATTTACAGGCACATTAATAAATCCTTTTAGTAAAGTCGATATAGTTTCTTGCCAAAAATAAAGAAATGAAATAATAATAATAACAAAACAATATAAAAACAAATCGAAAACCGACCTTCGATGACCTTCCCCTCAGAATCGGTCTTGCATGCCTTGATGACGTCATTGTTGGTCGAGTAGAGTTCAAAGCAGTTCTCCTTATTCCTGTCGGACACTTCCCTCACTTGGATCTTCTCCAGAGGAATTATGCCCTTTGGTTCCTTGTCCTGGTTGATGAAAATATAAATAATAATAATAATAATAATAATAGCAAATTTATGAGAAGCCTAGTGAATAGCAAATAGTGACCATCATCATAACTACACCAGCAAAAGAGGTGCCTCAGAGATTGACACTGGTTAACTGATATTAATAAACTGTAATTACAATAAATGTTACACTGACAATGATAATGATTAATGCAGTTAGTGGTTAAATCAAACAATTGTCATACAAAACTCCTACAAACTCTCAATTCCTTGCCATCCTACATAATCAAAACATTCTTACTTCAAGTCAATTTGGACCAGTGGCATAAAATCAACATAAACATTATGTAATGACCTAATTATAATAATTAATGCACGTATATGGAATGAATTGAATATTAATCGTTCGACTCACGGTTGTGAATAGGAAGTAATAGAGGCAGTTGTCGCTCAGAATGAACCATCTTCTCTTCCAGCTCTTGTATCGACCACCTGAGAGTAAGGGCATCAGATGAATTCGTTAACAATTAATAATAATAATAATAATAATAATAATAACAATAATAACAATGGTAACAACGATAATATAAAGCTAACTAAGTGGTTGAACTGGATGCAATAAATGTTACGAATTAAGCAACTGATGGTAACAGCATGACATTGCATGCTTTGACACGCATGGCAACAACACTTTCGAGCGACAACATGCACAGCAACAACAACAGTGACATTACACAATCACAAGTGATACTTGCATCGTAAATCCATTTAACCTTTACCAAATAATTAACTTGTAATTGCACAATACATTCACAATTATGTAATTAAGCGTTACATGGGTTACACCCTTCACATTCAGCAAATATCTATTAAACTAACACTTATTAACTATTACTAAACAAAATAATATAAACTTGTATTAAAATTTCTTATATTCAATTAACTTAAGCCTAGCTTATAGCCTGTTAGCTAAAATTTAGGCAGTGTTTTAGTCATGGTCCAATGACCACCAATTAGGAAGAAGGCACTGATGACTCATTTCCTTCCTACTTAAACGTCTTGGAAACTCCTGGCTTGTCTTTATCTTATTGCCTTTTTCCACAAAACTTAATGTGCAATATTAAAGTATTGATAAATTGTAAGTTAAAATCAACCATTAATTTCTGTAAAAATTTCACTAATTTATCTCATTTGTCCATTGAAATCATGGCTTTTCCTGATTATGATAATGTGTGAATTTATCCAAGCTTCATCCAGTGGATTGTAATCATCTAACAAGTTCTATGCTGCCAAATTCACTTCATTTGAGTTTAAGAGTTTATGCATGACAAGGTGCTATTGCAATTATTTATCTAATTATAAGTAACTTACAAACAAAAATATGTTTCCAAATAAGTCTTTAGGTCACTTATGATTATCAACATTTAAAGGATATTAGATATTATTGCAATCCACTCTAGCTTAACGTGCAATATAGATATGCAAGTCTACATGCTTGCTTGTAATCAATGTTATGTAACTTATCCTAACAGCAACTATCAACATGCTGCTTGGAATTATGATCTACCTCCATTCCTTTATCCGTCCATCCAACCATCAATTCGTTCATTTAACCATCCACTCACACGTCCATTCTGCAGACAAATATTTACTAGCTGCTCATGAAAAATTTTAATAACTTACAAATACTGCATACTAACCACAATGTCAATAACAATAAGGGTAATCAATGATATTTAATTAATAATTAAGTACATAATATATAAAAATGAATAAATTATAAGCCATAATTACACAAAAAATAATACATTATTTACAATCACTAATTAATATTAATAACAGCAGCATAATGAGTTTTCAAAAACGATAGAAGCGAAATCAAAGCAACCGAATGGCAATGAAGCTTCAAGCTTAGAAATCCATTAAATTAAAAAAGCATTAGAAAGAATGTTTATGTTTTTACATGTTCTTCGTGTTAAGTAATTGGTTAGTAAATGTTCAGCAAGTGGTTAGCAGGAAAGTAGACAATTTAAACAAATTGAGCGGTGAAAGTTGTTAGCATTGAAGCAGAGTAAATTAGCTTAAACAGAAAAAAGCAACTTTTAAAAAATTGAAAGAAATATGTAAATTAAACAACATCTCAGCTCAGGACATGCTTTGGATGAGACACGCCAGCATAAATTATTAAAATGAGTCTATTTAAAATGAATTTAAAGACTCCTTTTGAAAGCTTGCATCATAATTTTGTGAATATTTATGAGTCTTGTAAAAGCAATCAATTTGCAAGCTCAGTAGCAAAAAAAGTAGCAACGTGACCAATTAATACTTCAGCTGCATGAACTTAATTAAATATTGAACATATTAAAACGTTATCAAAAGATATTAATAACAATAAAAACAATAATAATAATAATAATAATAATAATAATAACAGCAAAACAAGACATGACAGGAATTATCAATAATATAATGAAAAGTGATACCACAATTATTATTATTGTTATTATTATTATGTTTTTATTATAAATGTTATTACTATTAGAGGTTATTGTTAGCTAAATCATATTAGACAGGAATTAATCACAATACGCTATAATCATCTTAACCACTCAAGATGTTAGCTTTAATGTTTCTTTGTTAAGGTGATCAAAGATAGGATCGTTGTTAAAAACTAGAACAGCAACTATCCAATATTATCCTACATACTAAAAACTAGAACATTCACTATCCAATAGTATCCTACCTACTAAAAACTAGAACAGCAACTATCCAATATTATCCTAGCTACTAAAAACTAGAACATAATGTTTATGAGGTTGAGCCCCACAAATAAAAATATAAAGCATGAAACCAACCAATAAAATAATGACTGACAATGTGAGCTTAATCTCTTAAATATTTAACCACTAAGAACTAATGAATAAAAAAAAATCAATAATAATTTACAAACAAAATTGACAAAAGGATATTATAAATTATAAACAATGACGACATTTCAAAGCCTGTTACCAAGGTGACGAAATCAAACAAACAACCGAACACAGCCTACGTTGTGAACACTCAAAAATCTTAGCAACTCACTCAGCTTCGATGTTCCTGAAACAAATGTTGGAAAAAATTTACAAAGCGAAACTCGTCACAACAAACGCTACGTTACATTAGACGACAAATTACAAATAAATAAGTTACAAATATGCTATTCCAATTACGAAATTGGCGTTAAGCTAATTAATATTACTAGTTAATTAATAGCGTTGGAAAATATTTTTAATTTTGTTAACTAAGACCCTTCTTATTCTAACACCGTTATTCATGCACTTATCAATTATGAGCCCGATGACCTGACCTGAATACGAGTCATTGGTCATCATATAATAAGGTCCTATGATCAAGAGCCAATCAGAAACAAGTTTATTGTGTCGGGTGATTCATGTGTGCAGACAAGGGCATCATTGGTCGTAAAAGTCTACTGAAGCAGAGGATTTACTAATCAGCTAAAACATCAAAACCACAACAACAACAATAATAATAATAATAATAATAATAATAATAATAATAAGTAACAAATAATATTAGCAATAACTAGCTATTGTTATTATTCTGCAAGCATTGACTAGGAAGACAGAAGCCTTCAGAAGTTGAAGATTTAAAGAGACCGATCACGACAGAGAATTAAAGACAACGTCCCTCAAATAAAAGAAAACAGAAAGCTAATCCGATTAGCCTAACAAGTCTAATTAGCATGTGCTTAATATTCAGTGAGCTAAAGCTGCATATCATTATGCATACCTTGCTTCCATAGCCAGCCTTCCTTGGCAGGGTTGAAGAAGGTATGCATCAGGTCGTTACCGTCGTCCTCGGGTATTTTGAAAGGCTCCTTCTTGATGCTGTCGTACAGGTTCTGCGCAGGTGAATGATAAGCATTAGCAGAGTCGATCGTCGAGTCGTTACGTTTTGACAAAATTTCTATGTAATATTTGGTAATTTATTTACTAGTATTTTGTATTATATGAAGTAAACATTTGAATTTGTCATTCGAAAAAAAAAATAGAGTAATAAACATGAAATAGCACTCATATCCAATCAACCAAGACGCTAGTTTTAAACCAATTTCAAATCATTAAAACAGCTAACAAATTAAGGACTCGAAAAAACCTGGACATCCAAACAACAAAAATCTACAAGCATGACTTCAATGTCATCAACACACCTCCCCTGTCGAAACTTGATAGCATTCAAACTAAGTGGGATGGATGAATTACGAGCAGAACTTATTAGCAGCTGCTGAATCCAGCCATTCCTGGCTTCAGAGTAAAGCTTAATTGGAAGGGAATCTCAGGTCTGTGGATTAAAACTTCCTTAGCCAAGGAAATTCAACAATCTAGGTCTGGAGAAACATGCTGCATGCCATGAAGCACTATTTATGCTGGAGAAATTTTATGGTGGACGATCTGAAGACGATGAAGTGGTTGAACAAAAACAATTTCAAAGTTTTAAAATAACAACAAACAGTTGATGTGGACGCCATGTTTTATCAGACACTTCCGACTATTTTTAGACTCAGACACAACTCGTTATAACACTAATAACAAACTTCTCACAGCAACAAGCTTCTTAACGACCACTTTCATTGCCAGTATTGACATAATGTTCGTTTCAAAACACAAGCACCATTACTGTATATTATTACCATTATAATACACCACTTAGTGTAATAACGAAACAATGATGATAACCAGCTTAACCACGAGGACGACCTAATTAAAATATTGACCCCTAATTATAATATATCGAGACCAACCATGAGCAGCTCCTGAGGGAGGTCGTTGCCGTTGTCGATGCCCCTGTTCATGGTCACAAACTTTTCCACTGTCATCTTCTCCTTCACGCTTGGGTTGTGGAGGCTCGTGTTGAGCATGATGATGGAGAAAGAGAGCACGAAACAGGTGTCTGCGACGACAGGTGTGGATCGTTGGATCATATAGGTGTCGAGTCATTAGGGTATGAGTATAGGTGGGCTAGCATTTTACAGACTCCGAATTTTAGATTATTTTCAGATAACTCCGATCGGTCGTAATTTAGTTTATTAGTTAACGTAATATATAATTGCATACAAAACAATAATAATATGCACTCATAATGAGCAAAAATAATGACATGCAAATAAATACACAAACCCTAAAACAAAGACAGAAACAACAAAAAAGCATAGACAATGACCGACAAATACACGTCCAACAGAAGCAGACTGCTGAGCGTTATTGCATTATTATCATTGACTTTGCATAATACAATCCTTACATTGCATTATCATTAATGTAATCATTAATGTATTGTCATTGAATTACCACAATAATACGATCATTACATCACATTATTGTCATTGAATTAGCATAATAATACAATCCTTGCATTACATTATTATCATCAATGTAATCGTTAATGTATTATCATTGAATTACCATAACAATACGATCCTTACATTACAATCCACAAAAGGACAATCAATCAATCAATCACCTGTCGAGCTGAACACCTCTGAATTGAGTTCGCAGTACCGCCTTGCAAACGCCTCCATCATTCGGTCGATTTTCTGAGCTTCTCCTGGGAGGCGAAAACTCCAGAGGAATTGTCTGGAATTGATCGGCCAACAGAGTAAAGAAAAGATCTGAGTCTCGACCGAATCGATAACTTAATGGCACTTAATTACCGAGAGGCATCAGATATTTACGCCCCAAGACATCATTTCTTGCGTCGTCAGGCAATTACCGAATCAAACCGACCCACTGGCAATGTCAATATTTCCTCAAGTCGAGGAAATTATTTCCAAGATTGGTTCTTAATTCGTGGCAATTACTTACAACTTACGCACTCTCTATAACGAGCCATCACCGACACTCTCATTATCTGGATTCGTAAAAAATCCCTAATCACCATCATCATCATCACCGCCATCTAGCAACACACCATCATCACAACACAACACAAAGCTAAAAAAAGTCTAAGAAAGGTAAAGACAAGGAAGTCGAAAAGGACAACCTCAGAGCTTGGACGAGGATCATGTCCGAGAACTCGTGGAGGTTGACGAATGCGTTCAGGACGCCGATGTTGAAGTCGCTCCTGTGAAAGTAATTTAATTAATTTATTTATTTAATTCATCGAGTAAACTACGTGAAGCATCGAAGCTATTAGATGACAACTTTTTAAATTAATTAGTCATATAATGATTATCATAATCACCATCATCACAATCATTACGTTAGGTGATTTCGGGAATTCCCAAAAGGCTAAAGAGAAAAGCACTTTTTAGTGTCAAACGATAAACAGAAAGTAACAGGACAGTTTCTCCTGACACAACAATTCCAAATCACATCTTAGCCTGACCTGCTTTTTGTTCCGAATATTTTAAAAAGGACAACGAATTTAGCATTCGACTTTGCCATCGCTTAACTTCTCCAAATGCTCGACAAAAGCAGCCTACTTTTCTCCGAGGTAATCTCCTATGGCAGTTTTGTTGAGGCCTTCCCCCTTGAAAAGGAACTGAGCGATGTCTTCTGGAGTGTTTTCCAAGAGCTGTTGTTCGACCAGGTACTCGATGCCCTGGGGCAGAGGTTGAATTCAGTAAAGGATAATTCTTCATCAGACTATTTATTAATTAATTTATTATTATTATTTAGTTGATAAATTTTTATTCATTCTGGTCATGACCCAATAATACTGGTCAATAACTGGTATCATGTGGTTCCAGCATAGATAAAAGGTTCAAAACTTAGCTTGAAGGAATGAAAGTGACGTACTAAGCAAATAAACCGTATCTCAAGCAGATATCAAACTCCTCTACCTTTTTAGGGTCCATGTTAAACTTCTTTCTGCCAATTGCCAAGTGCTTTGACTTAGGATTGCTCCTATAAAACCAAAATTAATTCTAAACATGTTTTCCAAACGTTGACAGCATCGAACGAAATAAGTCCTTCGTGGACAGTTTAAATGGAATGAACGACCCTACTTGTCACTGCAATAGGCTTCAATCTCTTCAATCTGGTTATTGACTTCAGCAAGTTCTTCTTTTATTTGCTGTTATGATTTTGAAATTGCCAAACTGAATCATCGAGCCATCAAAGTAACCAGCATTTAAATCTTCAAACCTCAATTTCTAATAAAAGCATCGTCTTTCTCCTTCTTATGGTAGCAAGTGTTTCCTGCTCTTCAGGAGTGAGTTCTGAATGCAGAGTTTTTAAAAAGGACATTAATATTGTTAATATAATTTGACTTGGTTAAGAATGAAAGAGTTTATATGATTCAAGAAACTAGCATTTCAAACGTTCTGGACGCCAACTTACGAGTTATATATAAAATCTGTGTAACAATTATATGTATAACAATTAATCTGAATGCAGAATTTTTAAAAACGACGCTTTTGCTAATATAATTTGACTTGGATACGAATGAGACTTTATTTGATTTAAGAGACAAACGTGAAATGTTCCAGACGAGAAAGTAAGAGTTTTGTATAAAATCTTACCAGACACGCTAAAAGAATTTCCTTCGTTATTGTCCTGCATTTTTAAGCAAATTAGAGAATGTCCTAAAATACGAATAAGCGGCGGCTCGACATGGCTACCTCATTAACTTAACAGTAGCAACAATAGATAGTATACGTGATCTTTTACCTTGCACTTAACATGAAATTTTATTTCTTAAATTCTAAAACTTGTTGCTAACAATAATTTGGGTAGTAATGTTTTATTTAAATATTACTACAATAATTTTATAAAATTTGACATCCGAAACCAAATAAAAATAAACTCAATTGTTGACATTATTGGTAATTGTATATATGTTAACATTATATTTCACAAAGTTATAAAATAAAAAATAAAACTTAAAATTTGAATTGTATGTAGTTAATATTTGTAAACATATTAGTGTAATTGCTTTTAAATATAATAGTTAGATATCATAGCAACTAATTTCATATTAATAAGGTTGTAATAATAACAATAATAATAAATAATAATAATAATAATGAGTATAAATATTATTATTATATACATTTCAAAATTTTTATTATTATAAATTGTCTTAAGAATATCAGACCAAAAGTTTAAAACTCCTCCAGCTGCCTGCGCTCGTGGCTTAACGGATAGGGGTTTTGACTGGAATCTCGCCGACCCAAGTTCGAATCCTGACGTGGGCAGTGTGGCCAATTTCACGAAAACAGTGTTCTCGAGAAAATAAAGAAAAGGTTTGAATTCGAAGCGATTTGGAGATTTTAAAACTTGCAACTTTAAAAATAAATTTAGAATTTAAAATAATAATAATAATATAATAATAATAATAATGATGATGAAAATAATTCCAGGCTGATCTCTGGCCCTAGGTACGTGTTGGACTGCCAGGTACGTACCGGTGTGCACTGCAGGTAGGCACTGCAAACTTAGGGATGGGTCGTGGACAGCTAAAGACAGGTTAAGATTCAGGTGTGAGGCTTCTAAGCTGGGTTTAGAGAAAGGAATTAATAGTCCTGTAAATCCTGGCTGTTCTGTTTGCCGGAGTTGTTGAGGATTGATTGCTAAGGCCTTTGGTTGTAAAGCAGTAGCTGTTTCATTCCTTTAACAGTAGTTGTCGGACTTTTGCAAGAATTATTAGTCCTGTAAATCCTGGCTGTTCGGTTTGACGGAGTTGTTGAGGATTGATTCCTAAGGCCTTTAATTGTAAAACAGTAACTGTTTGGACTTTTATACTGTCTGAAATTATGGACAAGAGGATCATTTGCCTGACCGATCCCGAGACTGGGGAGAATTATGTTTGTTGCGACACATCTTGCCAAAGAGAATTTACTTCTCTTGACGAGTGCAATAAACATGAATTTAAAACTTGGCATCGTAAGTCGTTCTTTTTGTTTGTTTTTTATATTTATAATAATTTCTATAACTACTTGACATCTTAGTCATTCAATTTTTTATGTCCTATTCGCTTGCTTAGGCATATGTATTTGCTCCTCATAAGTGGACATTATTAATTTTTAATTTTAGTTGTTCGCTTTATTAAACTTCGCGTATTAATTAAATTTAAAAGGTAAACACGAAGAAGCGGAGTGGGTGTGCATAGCTTGTGTCGGAGATGATGAGCACAAGAACCGTTTCATTCGAAAATGGGATGCGGAACAACACATCAAAGAACACGATCGCAAGAAGAACCCAGGCTGCAATGCCACAAAGACTCCTTCGTCTGAACCATCCTTGTCATCTTCCTCAGGTTCAGTCACCCGTCAAACTACAAGGTCGTCCAACGGTTGGTTCACTTTCAATTTTAAATGTTTTTCTTTAAACAGTTGCTAATATTGATACAATATGATACAAATTTAATTGTTTTCTTTAAACAGTTGAAGGCAGCCACGGAAGCTCAGGACGCCCTAGGAGCGAGCCGCAAAAAAAATAGCGGAAACGTCTCCTCCCTCTGAACTTGCCAAAGGAAGACCTTGACAGAGGAAATGGTGAATGAATGAAAAGAAGAAGAACTGCTTAACTTGTTTTGCCAGGAATGCTGGACTTTTTCTGAATGCGAAGTGTTATTTACGTGTTGAGTATTGGCTAGTTTAGTTGTCAATGAATTAGAAGTTTAACATTGAGTTTTGATTGCTTCTGTCATCGGAATACGCGTTTGTTTATTTGTGAATTGAATACACGCTTGAAATGGCAGAATAGGCGTGTTGAGTTTGAGGTTCCTGATAGAACTTTGTCCTTGTCTTTTGTCCCTTTCACAAGTACTCTGTCGGATTTATGGAAATATTTCCATCGTAAAAATAATTATCCCGATTGTTTTCGTGGCCATTGTTTCCTGGCAGCGCAGGGAATAATTGAACGCTTGTAATGGCCATTCGTGATTCGTGCGTTAAACCGCTCAGTTGATTTCACGAAAAGATGCCGCCATTACGGTAGAAAATCGTAATTTGGAATGATTTTTCGCGGAATTCAATATCAGGTACTAAGATGACAAAGATCACGACGAAGCAGTAATGCTGAAAGGTCCTGTAAATTATTTAGCAGCTCTCCTCTGTGGTAGCGACCTTCTTAGGAAGATTAATAATAGTAATAATAACAATAATAATAACAATAATAATAATAATAACATATTAATAATAATAACATAATATAATAATAACAATAATAACAATAATAAAAATAACAACAATGAACGTATTTCAATGAAATCTTGGAAAAAGTTTGTTCGCTCCTGGTATTTTGGATATTTTAAAGATTTCAAAAACATTTGAAATTCAACAATTTATTTTAAGGAAAAAGTCTTGCTCCACACTGCTTATTCATCAGCATCACTGTCATCACTGTCACTATCTTGTTCATCACAAATATTTGTTCTTTCCCAGACAGCATCGTTAGTAATATACATCGGATACCCGCCGTAATCTGTTATTGCGTGACTTTTGTTATTCACAGCGAAATACAGTGATTCTTCATCTGCCTAAAGATATCGTAAATGGATAACACATTACTAATAATAATATTTACAAAATGTTGCTGTATTATTAATGACCGAAATAGATTCCTTATGCTCTGAAGTGTTTAAGTTTGAATTTTTGTATCATCACAAACCTTAGATATCTTAATTCCCTTCAACATCTTGATCAGGTTCTCCATGTGTGATTCGTGGTTATACGACAGGAATAGGAAAGGACTGGAAAAATATATATTCACACTAAATTTTAATTAAAACTGTTCAACTAATTATAAACAGCTATTAAATGAAATTATATTTAACAATAAATTAACTAATTTCTCACCACTTCTTCAACAAATACTGAAACCACCAAAGAGATTGACCTCTCATCGACGGATTTCTTAAAAGGTCACTCAAACACTTTTTGAAATCAGATGAAAATGGTCGAAACTCATTCGTTATAAAAGTTGAGTCGACTTTTTTTGTCTGTAATTTACAAATTGTTAATGACCATATTTTTATTACTATACATACCGATCAACAAACTAACCTCAAAGATGTCATCATAAATTAAATAAGCAGTATGCATTACATCCATGACCTTCAACATTCTGACAAAATCTCTGAAGTAAAAAATTTTGGCTAGCGCATAAAAAGGTTCATAAACTGGAGTGTCGTCGGAAATCGTAAAATATTGATCCATCAACTGAGATGTTTTGTCCCTAAACTGCAGATAAGATGAACACTTGCTTCCTATCGTTAAATATGGCTGATCGATGATGGAGGCATAGTGCTCTTCTAATAACTTCAAAACGCTTTGTTGACAATATTGGGTAATCTTTCAAAACAAATGAGTAAGAACATGATAATGATAATAAAAATATTGATAATTCGTGTTTATTAATGTTTGCAGGTGCTACTAGTCATACATATTAACGAATGTCAAGCGAAAGACTTACATTGAAAATGAAGGCAATATTATCCATAAATCGATAAAAAATCTTTCTCATCGGTGGTTCGTTAGAGTTTTTATATTTTTTACTTTCATAGAGTTTGAGTCCTTCAAAGAAATTCTTGATTCTCGTGATTTTTTCATCTTCCGTATTTGCAGTCAAGAAGTAAGAGGCCAGGTTTTCGTAATAGAAAGGCATTGGAAACCAATTAACAACCTCAATGATTTTCAGGAGATGACATATGAATTCTGGATTACAGTGTTCCTGAGAATAAAGAAATAAATTGTCTAATTGTTTCATATATATGCAATTGAAAATTTTATACATACCGTCTGCAAAGGGTAATATTTTCTAATGTATTGCACCATAACTGTGCCCATAGTTTCAGTGGGTCCATGTTCTATGTCTGGGAATTCCATTTTAGTGAGATCGAGTTTCTTTAATACTGCTGCGGCTACCACACAAATCATATAATTTAAAGATATCAAATTAATAACTATACAATTATTAATTATTTTTAATCCTTAGCCATACAATTTTAATATTGTTCTTAAATAATTATTGATAGGAATATTTAGTATATTGATTATTATTACCTTGTCTTGAAAGCCAAGATGTCATATCATTCGTTTGGCTACATTCAGATTCAGGAATAAATGATAAATTCCTCATCCAAACAAACAATGCCGTCACTGTAATCAAAATTATCAAAAATATTATTAATAAATAAGTAAGATATCAGTTTGTTGTTTAAACTTTAACAAGATTTATGATATTTTGTAGTTATTACAATTTCTGTAATATATTCTATAAGATTCCTTGTCATTACAATTGTGTTGATATTAATTATCTTTTTGCTTTATTTATTATCCTATGATATTTTAGTATTTTGCTCTTATTTTTAAAAGTTTTTATCATTAGCAAAAATTGAATAAGATATTACCGTCTCTAATTTCACCTTCTATCTGCTCCGTGATTAATTCTAGGTGTTTATCGGAAACTACCGAAAATATTCTGAGACCACATCCTACATATAATAGATTTTCAATTCGAACCCTCACCAGTGAATACGCAACTCTGTCGAAACAAACTATTTTTAGAATATTATCAATAAGTGATTTACAAAGTTTACAAATCTTTAACTATGACAGACGAAGTTGTAAATAATAAATATATTTGAAACTCTTAAAAATTAAAATTAAATGAAAGAAGAAAAATTCATGCCTTATTATTTCTATATCGAAGTTTTCATTTATTTTTCTGAATAAATTGGTTGACGAATGTTCAATCAGTTGAAGATACGCCATGTCTGCAACACGCCCACAAACACAAGCCTGATAAGATATAAAAAGTTTTTAATTGCTCATGAATGATTGTTAAATTGATTTATGAATGCAAGTTTATATCAATTAAAATTGTAAGTCCGCAGCAACTAAAGAAATCAGGTATATTAGATATTTAATTTTATTATATTAATTTCAAGGAACGAACTAATTAATTGCATTTAAATTTAATTAACTCAAATGGGATAATTATTCTATTTATATAATTATTATATTATATATCTAAAACTATTAAAATCTTCTAAAACCATTATTACTCACAGCATACACGTATAGGTTGTAGAAGGAATCAAAGCAGTTCTCGATGAGGTATGTCATTGTTTCTTCCGAACACATTTCTAGGAAAACATGAAATTCACATTAAGTGATTAAATAGTTGCACCGAATGAAATCTTTAGTAAGTAACAATTATTTAATTAATTCATGCTAAATGTTAGCTACATATGCTATATCGTATACACAATTTCTGTAATCTACGTACTAGTTCCAGATACATCTATGTAGTTCTTCTCATCACTATACAATAAATGGTCCACTTCGAAAAGCGATGAATTGGACACTTTGGGAAGGAGGGAGCTGAAAACATTTAAAAGTTAGTTAATTATTATTAACAGCCAGCCTTAATTGTTAATGCAAAATAAGTATTTTATTTTAATTTTAATGCCATTATAATGACAAGGCAACTTAAATTAAGTCAAATACCTCAAATCTGTTGCACATTTTAGAAATTTATGTAATGCTTCTCCTTCTAAAGGTTTATTAACTGGAAAACATATACATTGCACCTGGAACACCAATTAGAAACAAACTTCATTATATCATCACAATTAATATAAAGACATTTATTTCTTACCTTTCGCTTTAACCAATATTCTTTTCGAATGCTATTCAACGTATCAATTATCTCCTGTGGATCTGCAATTAATAGAACATGATAAATGTTTCGGTGGTTAGCCAATTATTTATGATAACCAGCACAATATTTAGTTAAATAATGTGTACTTTTGTTAAATCCTTACCTGGAAGGTTGTTTTCAGTAGACATATTGAGCGCGAAATTCAACGAATGTGAGCTTGTTTTAAGTTGTTTATTTAGTGCTGTCTAGCTTAACAATAGAAGATATAATTGAGTGATGAAGTAAGAATTTTAAAATTTTATTAATTGTGTGGCTGTAAATTTACATTTTTATTGCTTTATTATTTATTTTGTGAGCTTGTTTTAAGTTGTTTATTTAGTGCTGTCTAGCTTAACAATAGAAGATATAATTGAGTGATGAAGTAAGAATTTTAAAATTTTATTAATTGTGTGGCTGTAAATTTACATTTTCATTGCTTTATTATTTATTTTGTGTTTAAGGATGTGGACAAGTCTTGAAACAATTTTAACAATTTGAACGCGGGATATACTTTGTGAATAATGACTATTAATATGCTTTTTGAAATTAATATTCAACTTTATCTAGAATTTTTAAATCACATGAAAATACATCAGTGATCACTTTAATGCGGCTAAATGTTGGCCTAAATGGGATCATATAAAGCATTAGTGAATTTTAGGTCGATGTCAAAAGTAAGAAAGATGTCAGAATTTGAGGTTTAAAACTTTTTTCTGAAATACAGGAGACACAGGTTGCCTCGGCTATACCAATGGTATACAAAAGATACACCTGATAAAATTGTGAATAACAATAATAATAATAATATTATTATTATATAATATAAACATTCATTCAATCAATTCATCCATTTTATGCCATGCGTCGAGTTTCAATGCTCTTTTGAATGCTTTCATCCTCCTTATATATCTCTCAATCTTAGGTATTTAAAACTGATCCGCTGAGCGCGGATTGGCAACAAACGACACACTGAATTTTTCGTCGTTAAAAGCAGAAATATTACAATTTAAAGATAACATTTAATAGGAAATAATGTATTTAATAAATTATTTGCAGTGAAGTAGCGATTATTTTTCCAGGAATTTTTATAACTGACAATTATCCGTTTATTGAAACATTATTCAGCAATGAAATTAGAGTAATGTTCGAAAATAATGCCACCCTTGTAACCAGGATATGGCTCGGGAGGACTCACCCCCATTGGCTGGAATATCGGGACGTTATTGAGTCAGTGGATCAGACGTTTTTAGACTTTTTGGGGGTATTTCTGACCCTGGTGAGCCTAGTTGGGGTGGCAGGGAATGTTACTGTGATCTTGGCATTTCTCAGGTGAGAATATATGTATAATATGTGTGTAAGTATAATGTTCATTAAATGTATAATATATATATAATATTTTTGTATTGTTATTGTTATCAGTGATGAGCAAATCTCAAATCGAATCTCAATGGTCTAATCTCAAATCATTTGTAAAATGATTCAAATCTCAACAGCCAAATCTCAAATAGAATCTCAAAATTCCAAATCAAATCAAATCCCAAAATGCCCAAATCCCAAATCGAATCAAATCTTCCAAAATGTACTGCTGCCGTAGCTTCGCAAATTTTTTCGAGCAAAACACAATGAAATTAACAGCCAACATTCATTTATGACATTTTTACAGTTTTATTACCATTTTAAAAAAATCATTAAACCCAGTTTGCGTTGTTCCTAAAACATGATTGTCCTGAAGAATATCCTCATTGTCATCGAAATTTTCATCTGACAAAAATTCTGAAATTTCATCAATGTCATTCAATGGCTCTGAAGCCTCATCATGTTCTCTCATTTCACTTTTATCTTCCTTATGATCAAACGCAAACCTGGCAGCTTCCTCTGAAAATATTGTGAAGGCTTTAAGCATGTTTCTGGCATTGTCAGTAACAACATATCCAATGCTCTGTATCCCATACTCCGACAGTATTTCCTCAAAAGCTGCACAAATATTTTTTCCTGTATGTTTTGACCCGAAGTGTCTGTAAGCAACCGCCTTTGTTCTCAGCTGAAAGCCTTCGTCAAACTAGTGGAATTTTACTCCTATAATTGGTTAAATTGAACGGCTTTCCGTCATTTGGCTGTCTTTAAAAAAATTTCGCTAAAATCCCATATTTCCTTCTATCTAACTCGGACATATTTAAAAGGCGGTAATGCTACAAGTATAACAACAAGCATGTAACCTACAACAATGTTTATTTAACAAGGAGCACGCCAAAGATATAGAATTCTTAAATTTATAACCATTTAAAAAAAATTAAAAATATATAACCATCTTTGTTTAAAAAAAAAGGCAAATCGAATCTAATCAAAATCGCGGAGGCCAAAATCGAATCCAACAATGTTCAAATCGAATTAAATCGTAATCACGATTTGATTTGCCCATCACTGATTGTTATGTATTGTTATTGTTAGTTAGCTAAACTTGTTCTCCTTGATCCTAATCTCAACAGCTCCGAGGCCCTGACGCAACTGCACTGGTTACCCATTCATCATCGCATCATTTACAAAATGTCTTTACTCTTCTATCGTACCTTAACCACATCCAATCCCCCTTATCTCCATCATCTCATTCGCCACCGTCACATCCCCGATCGCATCCGCTCATCTTCTACAATTAATCTTCACCAACCGGTTCATAAATCATCCATAGTTATACGAAGCTTCTCTTATGCCTCGTTCGCCGTCTGGAACAGTCTGCCCCCATCATCCAGTCACAGCCCATGCTGCAGCTCGACCTATCTCTTCAAATCATCCCTTGATAAACCAAGGCGCCTCTGACGCTGTGCTTAAGGCGCCATATAAATAAACCATTATTATTATTATGTTATAGTATTTGGTTGTGTTCCTATGCAGAATGTCATCCAATTTGGAGATTGATCGGGTTTTATTGTTTTGTAATTATTATTGTTTGTTAAAATACTTAATAACAATATTATTTCCATAATTACTGTATTAACATTATCATAATTAAAGTGCTTAATTTTTGCTTATTTAGTTGGTGAAGTTTCATTATTTTTTAAACTTGCCGACTCAATTCGTCTGAAGTCTCGCAATTAGGGAAACACGAATGAAGGCAACATTGTTTCCACTTCCCGAAGATGATGATGATGATGACCACGATGATGATGATGATGATTGTTTCAGTCATTCCAAAGGGCATGTCATCATCATAAACCTGACGTGATCATTCCTTATTAAATACGAGAAATGCGTTTTCTTCGTTAAGACAAAAAAACTTGTTTCCTGAATTGTTAGTCCCCAATTATGGCAGTCCTCTTGTCGTCGGACAAATTACCCAAAATTTAATTTTTTTTTGTTTTGTTTTTATATTTAAATTTGATGATGATGTGTATCGCTTACAAAATGGTTGTTCTGGCTGGACATAATTTTAAATTACATTTTGAGATTAAATTTTTACATGAAAATTATATTAAAACATGGCAAATTAAATTCACAAGAAAGGTTTTTTAAGGAAAGAAATATTCTAAACCAAAGATTTTATGAAATCCATTTAGACAAATTTAAAATGCGCTCGTGAAAAGTAATAAAAATTTGTGAAAAGAATCAGTGGTGGGAATAAATTTATGAATTGAAATTCAATTTTTTGTCCATTTACATCCAATCACCCGTCTGTCTTTCTATCCATCCATCCATCCATCCATCCATCCATCCATCCATCCATCCATCCATCCATCCATCCATCCCATCCATCCATCCATCCATCCATCCATCCATCCATCCATCCATCCATCCATCCATCCATCCATCCATCCATCCATCCATCCATCCATCCATCCATCCATCATCCATCCATCCATCCATCCATCCTCCATCCATCCATCCATCCATCCATCCATCCATCCATCCATCCATCCATCCATCCATCCATCCATCCATCCATCCATCATCCATCCATCCATCCATCCATCCATCCATCATCCATCCATCCATCCATCCATCCATCCATCCATCCATCATCCATCCATCCATCCATCCATCCATCCATCCATCCATCCATCCATCCATCCATCCATCCATCCATCCATCCATCCATCCATCCATCCATCCATCCATCCATCCATCCATCCATCCATCCATCCATCCGTCCGTCCGTCCGTCCGCTTTCGATTCCATTGTCTATGCGACCAATTGTTTTTATTCTTAAACCTAATTACGAAAAGTTATTTAATGATCATTTAGTAAAAATTAATCAGTTAAAATGTTTCAGGACTCCACTGCTCAGAACCCACTCCAATGTACTCGTAATCAACCTTGCCCTTTGTGACCTCGTTTTCTCAGCTGTGATTGGCTTCCCGATGACCGCTTTGTCCTGCTTTCGGAGGAAGTGGCTATGGGGTGAACTGGGTAAAAATATTTATTAAAAAATAAATTTGCAACTTATTAAATGTTTGTAACGTTTAAAGATGAATTTAAATATTTGTTTAAAGGTTAATCATTTTTTATGCAAATATCTATGCTAATAAATAAATAAATGATTAAAAGATATGAAAGCGCTAATTACGTATAAATTCAATTGATGTTTAAGAGTTAACTGGCTATGTAATTTATTTTTTTTAAATATTCGTTACTAATGCTTAGATAATGACATCAACCGCTACAGCAATTGCAACAACAATATCATTACTAGCATAATTAATATTAATTTATTTGAGTAGTTAATACTATTGGTTTTTAAATGGATTTTATGAATTCTTGTTGGTAATGTAATGCACAAAATAATTCAAAATTATTATTTTAAAATTCGGTATTTATTCCAAGGGCTTCATTAATGAAAATCACTTGACGAATGAAAAATGATTTTCAACTTTTAGAAAAAAATTAAGAATTACATATCTATGATCTTTTGCAGTTTTTGCAATTTGCAATAATGTTAAAAACATGCATAATAACTCTATGTCGTAGTAACCATAGGTGATAATAATAATTATAATTATTAATATTTGGGGTTTATTTGAATTTATTTAGTGCTTTCGCTTTTGTTTTTTTCTGTATATGTAACGGCTTGTTTATTTAATTCAATAAACTCATAAATCATTTAATATATATATTTATATTTAAATATTTTAGGTGTGTGCATGTATATAAATATAAATATATAGTTATTTAAATATAAATATATATATATATATAATATACAACATGATTACTTCCATGCACACACCTAATAATTTGCGCCACACAAATTATTAAAAGGCGGCATTCCTCCAAACAAAAAGAAGGAATTTAACACGTTAATGAGTCTAAAAATATCTGCTGGTATTATTTTCACAACGAATAATAGTCCGGCGACAAAATAGCCCCGTCAAAACAGCACCATCAAAACATAAAAACTCATTTATTTAATCAAATTTGAAATCAGTTATTGCTTAATGTCTTCAACTCATATAAATAATATTTTTCTATAAAGATTCATTGAAAGGGATGTTTTAACGGGGCTATTTTGTCGCTGGGCTATGTTGACTGGTCACCAAACAATGCACATCTCAGATCCTCCTTGTCAAATGTTTTCCAAAGTTTTGCCTTACCAAGGTCACTGAGAGGTCAGGTGGAGATTCCGATCTTAAAGAATGATTTGTGAAGCGCTCCAAGCCTCGACAATCGAAATTTTGTTTTGTGGCGTGATTTGTTTTTTTTTTTCATATTTTGTTCTGCTTTAAACAATTGATTTCAAATTTCTTCAAAATTGCAAAAATTTATATATTCAAAAATTTCAAGAATTTATTTGAAACATCTTTAGAAAACATTTGACAATGAATAAAGATGGTAAATAAAAAATTGCTAAAATTCTACTCGCTTAAAATGATTTTTTTCCAAGTCATTTTTTCGGTCGAAAATCAAGCGAAACCGTGAGAGAAATAAGTTGGGGATTTTTGACGAAAACGCCCATAGAAAAATATTTTATTGCATTTTAGTAATTATTATATAATTATATAGAAGGGAATAATTATTACTTTCTGGAAAAGTGCCATTTTCAAAATTTTAATTAAGTAACCTGAAATATGAACAACGCTTAACTTCTCATTAGGACGGCATAAAACACGTTGCCTGCGACAGAGTCACACCTTTCAGACGTTCTGTCATTGATGCACTCATTCATTCACCAATCATAAAAACCTTTCATGCATGCATCCATTCAACAATAATGAATTTCAGTCAGTTTATCAATAGCTGACGAGTCAAATTGTTGAATGAATGTAATAATGCTCGAGTAGTATAAAACAGAATGCACCTTTGAATGCACCAGGGTGCACCACGTACGCCTTCCTGGCAGGCTGGACTGGCCTCTGTTCTATCACCAGTCTGTCCCTCATCTCCCTGGATAGGTACATGGTCATCGTCCATCCACTCTATATGCTCGATAAAAAATCATCTACCCTCATCACTGCTAGCAAGTTGACCTTGGTTTGGCTCTGGTCCCTCTTTTGGTCGGCCTCACCCCTCTTCGGCTGGGGGAAGTACATCCCCGAAGCATTCGGTATCAGTTGTACCTTCGACTACCTGACCAGGACGGCCAATAACATCTCGTTCAACTATTGCTTGCTCACCTGTGGCTTCTTGCTCCCTGTCAGTGTCATCGTTTCCAGCTACGTCGGCATTTTCCTCGAAGTGCTCAAGTCCAACCTACGGAAGAGGAATCATTTCGAGGACTTCAATCGGTCAGCCTTTCGGTGATGCAATGTAATTTAATGTAATTTAACGTAATTTAATGTAATTTAATGTGATGTAATGTTGTGTGATATGATTTAATGTTAAAAGGCAAGGTTTGGTGATTTCAGGATGAACTGCTTGCTGTAAAGGATTTTTGTGGAAGGTGATTTCGTTGTTTGTAAATCTCAGTTGAGTTAGATCGACGTAACTGTTGGATGAATTAATAGATGGATGGATGGATGGATGGATGGATGGACGGACGGACGGATGGATGGATGGATGAATAGATGGATAGATGGATGAATGAATAGATGGGTGGATGGACAAATGAATGGGTCAACCAGAGACCAGGAATGGCATTCATAAAATATTCTTCACCAGATGGCCGGGAAGGAAGTGTTATTGAATGATGAGCGGAAAGGTGGCAGATATTTTTGAGTGACTTATTTGATTTGCACTTTCTATATTAGCATATTTGTTATATTAATAACCCATCAAGTAACTTACTTTAATGATAATATTGATTATTATTAATGAATATAATATTAACCATTCAATATATAGAAATAAATAACAAACATCGCTAACCAAGGCTCTCTAACTTGGACAGCCCCAGAACCACCCAGTACATTCCAAAGCAGAAGACGAGCAGATCAAGGCAGGAACTGAAGATAGCCAAAGTTCTTGCCTGCTGCGTCGCTGCCTTTTTGATCTGTTGGACCCCCTACGCCACAGTAGCCCAGCTGGGGATAAATGGGGCGCAGCACCTCATCAGCCCCTATACCTCCGAGATCCCAGTCATCTTTGCGAAAACGTCTTCCGTCTGGAATCCCCTCATTTACGCCCTCAGCCATCCGCAGTACAGACAGGCCATCTTGAGGGCTTTCAACAGAATCCTCTGCTCGTTGACACCGGATAAGCAGAAGTCAAAGGCAAACGGAAAACGGAGGTCAGGGCTTGATAAAAAGGTCAGCAGAGATGTTCTGTCTGCAAGTTCTGAGTCTTTGTATGGGATGAGAATCTTCAGAGACTGTCGGATCCTAAGGGAGGGAAGGAACAGAATCAGTGACGGGCAATTGTTTCTGCCAAAGGTCATACAGTCTACAGGTGGCGTGCAATTATTTCGATCCATTTGTAACTTCTGATAAAAGATATAAAAATTGCTTACTTTCTCGTGCACGCACGCATCTTCTTTCTTTTCTTAGTAGAAATTGAAATTGAAATTGAAGACAAATTACGGATAAATTAGAACGATTTTTCTTCCATTTGCCAAATAATTGGCCAAAAATCCTAGCATCAATTTTCCTCGTCAGCATGCAATTAAAAAAACAAAGAGGAAAAGTTAAGATGAAAAATATCAAAAGAATGAAATTCAATACATTCCTCTTAGCTTACCATGACAACGACAAGGTTTATGTTTTAGTTTTTTTATTTTTTTCTTTACATTTTCTGGGTGAAAAGATCATTAATTTACGACCTTTGGGTCAAGAATGCTCTGTTTATAAACATTCCCATCTCAGCGGGCAGACTCGAGGGGAGTACGGACCTAATAGGGTCCATATGTTTATGTCTGCAGCCCGCAGACTTAAATATTTTATTACTTATGCAATGAATATGACATTAATTATAAATGCATAACTATTTATATATTCTAGGCTGTATTTTTATGCGTTGTAGCACATACAATTTATTTGAAAAAGGATGTCACTTTCAAATATTAACACAAATATGAGTCTCGACCAATGGCGCTCAAAGGAATTGGCGTTTCAAAAATGGTTCTTAGTTTCTAAAGCCATAAAAATTCGGCGCTACATAAATTTGGTTTCTCGTGATCCTGTTATCCAATGTGCATGCTAGTAGGAAATGAAATTTGTTGAATTATGTTTCAGACGATTGCTGCAAAGAACGTCACCATCATCATCATCATCATCATCACCATCATCATCAACAACATCACAATCATAATCAAAATGAAACTGTGTGAAGAAAAATACGTTCTCCTTAAGGTTTGTAATTATGATTGTACATTTATTACATACATTGACAATAATAATAATAAATAATAATAACAAGTATTATCATAATCAACATAATGATAATGAAACTTCTGATGCTGCAGGCATATCATCAGAGAAAAGAACTGCTTGGAGATGAAGATGACGAGGCAGATGAGGATATTGATCACAATGATGATGATGATGATACTGATAATGACAAATAAAGAAATCATGGAAATGGATGAAGGAATATTTAAAAAAAATATTCGATAGAAATCTTTTATAAGTCGCCATTGTAAATTCGTAGTATCAGTTTTGGTTTTAATGAGGTCATGTGATCTGTCTTTTGGGGAATTCTTTCATCTTCGCGGCAAAGATGCCGATTCTCATCATCGTAGTCGTCACCATCTTCATCGTCATCATCATCATCATTGTCGTCGTCATCATCTTAAGCAACAACTGCCAGGTACAGTGGAACCCATTTATCTCGACCTCGCTTAACTCGCCAACCCTATTAAGTCGACGCTTTGAAGTGAAATCGCCAACTTCCCTCGTTATCTCATTATTTTCTCATCGTTTATGTCGATGCTTTTATGTCGCCGAAGCCTAATATCTCGAGCACCAAAGAGGGTCAAATTTGCCACATTACATCAGTTATCTCGACCAGTCGAAGGGCCGACTTTGAAGTGAAACCGCCAAATTCCCACCTTGTTGTAGAACTTTCTCATCGATTAAGTTGATTCTTTTATTTCGCCGAACCCATTTCACTCTTGTTGAATTTGTCTGAGGGTAACACGCCATTGTAGCTATTCAGTTTCATTTTTTCACTCCAAAGTGTTAAGAGAAAACTGGATAATCAGCCAATAGAGAGAAAGTATGAAATCACACTGCAGCTAGAAAAAGGAACAAAACCAGTGGACCTTAGTTGTCAGCATGGCATTCCAGCAAACACTGACAACCTTGCAACCAGCCAAGCTAGGACGTCCTGACTTTAAAGCAAGTCAGAGATGGCTGGATTGTTTCAAAAAGAGGCACAACCATTGTCTTCAATGCAATTTGTGCAGTTCAATAGGAGCAAGTGGATTCATGGCTCAACACTCAAATGAGCACAATTTTGGATAACTATGAGAGTCGGAACATGTGCATGTACATTCTTAGTTATTAACGCACATTGTATACATAAAGAAATTGCAAGCAAGCTTAATACAGTCGCCATATTGATTTTCGGTTCTCTCGATCATCGATTATCTCGACGCTTTTCGGCAAACCCCAGGCCGGCGACATAACCAGGCTCGAATGTATATCTTTCAATACTTACAAACATCTTCCAAAACTGGTTTCATGCGTTTGTTTGAATTTTAAAAAATGTCTAAAATAAAATAGAAACTTTAACTAAAACTGCAAATTACAAAAATTGAGAATAAATAAAAATTAATTTAATTTAAAAAACGCTTTTGTTTTTGGGACCGAAAAATTTGTTTGACAGCTTCTAGTATCAGTATCTAGTATCATAGTCAATCTTAAAAGATTTAAAAATTAATTTCCAATTACAATTTAAATTATCGATAATAAAAATGAATTACTTAATTATTATTGCATATAATCGAACTAAAATAACTTCAATAAATTCGATAGACGTCGTCGGGTAATGTAAATTATTTTCAAAGAACCTATGGAATGAAACTTAAATCTGTGCGAGCGATAATGGAAGGATTGGAGTAGTTTTCCATTTGGATGATGATGAAGATGGTGGTAGGGGTAATTATAATTGTAATTGTACTTCATTTATTTAGCGCCATATGCATAGCGTCAGAGGTGCTTCTTCTAACCATTTATATAGCGCTCCTTCCCAATGGCGCTTGTGGCAGTGCAGGCTGGGTTTCGAACACGATACATTACGACTGTTGCCATTACCTCCGGATGCAGGCACGTAACCTAATCGGCCAACCTGCACGCCTGGTGATGATGATGATGACGCAATTTAAGAAAAGAAAGTTTCGAATAGATTATTATTATTAATCTTAAAATTTTCTACACATGCAGACCATCACAATGTAGAAATTAAAAAAAATGCTGCCTAAATTATTCATCAAAACATTTTAGCGAAGAAAGAAACAGAAACCAAACAAATCCC